>JAGWEN010001150.1:0-5000 GCA_018703685.1 Orius laevigatus
CCCAATTTCGATAAATCGCCCAAACTGGCAACACTGTCAAGAGCCTTACTTTGTCAGATAACAAGGTTGCAAGATTGGGCCTTTGAAAAGTAGGCTAATTTGGGATAAGCCGCCCAACCTGTCAATACTGTCATGAGCCCAACTTTGTCAGATTTCCGATTTGCGAGATTGGGCCTTATAAAAGTAGCCCAATTTGCGATAAATCGCCCAAACTGGAAACACTGTCAAGAGCCCAACTTTGTCAGATTACAGGTTTGCCAGATTGGGCCTTATAAAAGTAGCCCAATTTGAGATAAATCGTCCAAACTGGCAATACATTCAAGAGCCCGACTTTGTCAGACTATAGGGTTCCCAGATTGGGCCTTTGAAAAGTAGCCTAATTTGGGATAAATCGCCAAACCTGTCAATACTGTCATGAGCCCAACTTTGTCAGATTTCCGAGTAGCGAGATTGGGCCTTATAAAAGTAGCCCAATTTGAGATAAATCGTCCAAACTGGCAATACATTCAAGAGCCCGACTTTGTCAGACTACAGGGTTCACAGATTGGGCCTTTGAAAAGTAGCCTAATTTGGGATAAATCGCCCAACCTGTCAATACTGTCATGAGCCCAACTTTGTCAGATTTCCGAGTTGCGAGATTGGGCCTTATAAAAGTAGCCCAATTTGCAATAAATCGCCCAAACTGGAAACACTGTCAAGAGCCCAACTTTGTCAGATTACAGGTTTGCCAGATTGGGCCTTATAAAAGTAGCCCAATTTGAGATAAATCGTCCAAACTGGCAATACATTCAAGAGCCCGACTTTGTCAGACTATAGGGTTCACAGATTGGGCCTTTGAAAAGTAGGTTAATTTGGGATAAACCACCCAACCTGTCAATACTGCCATGAGCCCAACTTTGTCAGATTTCCGATTTGCGAGATTGGGCCTTATAAAAGTAGCCCAATTTGAGATAAATCGTCCAAACTGGCTATACATTCAAGAGCCCGACTTTGTCAGATTATAGAGTTCCCAGATTGGGCCTTTGAAAAGTAGCTGAAAATCAATTGAAAATAAGAGAAAAAGAAGAACACTTTTAACCTTTTTTGTGAAAGATACCTTCAATAAAGAAACTTTTGGTAAAACTTTTGATTGGAGGATTGAAAACTAAAACAGGAAGAGTGGGTTAGGGTGGTGGTGGTGCGGTGGGGGAGGGGAGAAGTCCGGTCTTTTTAAACGCGATGCTGGTAAACTACATTCTCGACTTTGAACTTAATGAGGAGGGAAGTCATGAGCTGAATGTGGAAGTAGACTGGACCTAACTCTGTTAGCCGTGGAGAGGCGGGGCCAGAGCCTCTCAAACCAGCCTCATTTATGTCTATAAATATTCATTCCGCGTTAAAATGCAAAGCGGCTACGGGGGCTCGGGGTGAATTTTCTCGAGGAAAACCCGTTTTAAAGGCGATACTTTGAAGACTCCGAATACAAGGGAGGAATGAAAAGGGGCGAACGTCCGCCTTTCCTCTTGTCTTTTACAATCAACAGGTAGCTCGCAATCCCCGACTCTTTTCATCTATTTTTAGAACATTGAATTAATTATTGGGTAAGCAAAATGAGAAGATGGAGATGCTGAATAGAAAAGGAGATGTTCCTCCAATTTTGGAATGACTTTGTCCCTTACTCTGACACTATAGGGATGACTTTGACCCTTTGGGCTACTTTTCAAAGGCCCAATCTGGCAACAGCGTAATCTGACAAAGTTAGGCTCTTGACGATATTCCCAGTTTGGGCGATTTATTCCAAATTGGGCTACTTTTTAAAGGCCCAATCTGGCAACCCTGTAATCTGACAAAGTTGGGCTCTTGACAGTGTTGCCAGTTTGGGCGATTTGTCGCAAATTGGGCTACTTTTTAAAGGCCCAATCTGGCAACCCTGTAATCTGACAAAGTTGGGCTCTTGAATGTATTGCCAGTTTGGACGATTTATCTCAAATTGGGCTACTTTTCAATGGCCCAATCTGGCAACCCTGTAATCTGACAAAGTTGGGCTCTTGACATATTCCCAGTTTGGGCGATTTATCCCAAATTGGGCTACTTTTCAAAGGCCCAATCTGGCAACCCTGTAATCTGACAAAGTTTGGGCTTTGACATTGTTGCCAGTTTGGGCGATTTTATCGCAAATTGGGCTACTTTTAAAGGCCCAATCTGGCAACCCTGTAATCTGACAAAGTTGGGCTTTGACAGTGTTGCCAGTTTGGGCGATTTATCGCAAATTGGGCTACTTTTTAAAGGCCCAATCTGGCAACCCTGTAATCTGACAAAGTTGGGCTTTTGACAGTGTTGCCAGTTTGGGCGATTTATGGCAAATTGGGCTACTTTTTAAAGGCCCAATCTGGCAACCCTGTAATCTGACAAAATTGGGCTCTTGACAGTGTTGCCAGTTTGGGCGATTTATCGCAAATTGGGCTACTTTTTTAAGGCCCAATCTGGCAACCCTGTAATCTGACAAATTGGGCTCTTTGACAGTGTTGCCAGTTTGGGCGATTTATCGCAAATTGGGCTACTTTTTAAAGGCCCAATCTGGCAACCCTGTAATCTGACAAAGTTGGGCTCTTGACAGTGTTGCCAGTTTGGGCGATTTATCGCAAATTGGGCTACTTTTTAAGGCCCAATCTGGCAACCCTGTAATCTGACAAAATTGGGCTTTTGACAGTGTTGCCAGTTTGGGCGATTTATCGCAAATTGGGCTACTTTTTAAGGCCCAATCTGGCAACCCTGTAATCTGACAAAATTGGGCTTTTGACAGTATTGCCAGTTGGGGCGAATTGTCCCAAATTGGGCTACTCTTTAAGGCCCAGTCTGGCAACCCTGTAATCTGACAAAATTGGGCTTTTGACAGTGTTGCCAGTTTGGGCGATTTATCGCAAATTGGGCTACTTTTTAAAGGCCCAATCTGGCAACCCTGTAATCTGACAAAGTTGGGCTTTTGACAGTGTTGCCAGTTTGGGCGATTTATCGCAAATTGGGCTACTTTTTAAGGCCCAATCTGGCAACCCTGTAATCTGACAAAGTTGGGCTTTTGACAGTGTTGCCAGTTTGGGCGATTTATGGCAAATTGGGCTACTTTTTAAAGGCCCAATCTGGCAACCCTGTAATCTGACCAAATTGGGCTTTTGACAGTGTTGCCAGTTTGGGCGATTTATCGCAAATTGGGCTACTTTTAAAGGCCCAATCTGGCAAACCTGTAATCTGACAAAATTGGGCTTTTGACCGTGTTGCCAGTTTGGGCGATTTATCCCAAATTGGGCTACTTTTTAAAGGCCCAATCTGGCAACCCTGTAATCTGACAAAATTGGGCTTTTGACAGTGTTGCCAGTTTGGGCGATTTATCGCAAATTGGGCTACTTTTTAAAGGCCCAATCTGGCAACCCTGTAATCTGACAAATTGGGCTTTTGACAGTGTTGCCAGTTTGGGCGATTTATCGCAAATTGGGCTACTTTTTAAGGCCCAATCTGGCAACCCTGTAATCTGACAAATTGGGCTTTTGACAGTGTTGCCAGTTTGGGCGATTTATCGCAAATTGGGCTACTTTTTAAGGCCCAATCTGGCAACCCTGTAATCTGACAAAATTGGGCTCTTTGACAGTGTTGCCAGTTTGGGCGATTTATCGCAAATTGGGCTACTTTTTAAAGGCCCAATCTGGCAACCCTGTAATCTGACAAAGTTGGGCTTTTGACAGTGTTGCCAGTTTGGGCGATTTATCGCAAAATTGGGCTACTTTTTAAGGCCCAATCTGGCAACCCTGTAATCTGACAAAGTTGGGCTCTTGACAGTGTTGCCAGTTTGGGCGATTTATCGCAAATTGGGCTACTTTTTAAAGGCCCAATCTGGCAACTCTGTAATCTGACAAAGTTGGGCTCTTGACAGTATTGCCAGTTTGGGCGATTTATCGCAAATTGGGCTACTTTTCAAAGGCCCAATCTGGCAACCCTGTTATCTGACAAAGTTGGGCTCTTGACATTATTGCCAGTTTGGGCGATTTATCCCAAATTGGGCACCTTTTCAAAGGCCCAATCTGGCAACCCTGTAATCTGACAAAGTTGGGCTCTTGACAGTATTGCCAGTTTGGACGATTTATCCCAAATTGGGCTACTTTTTAAAGGCCCAATCTGGCAACCCTGTAATCTGACAAAGTTGGGCTCTTGACAGTATTGCCAGTTTGGGCGATTTATCCCAAATTGGGCTACTTTTGTAAGGCCCAATCTGGCAACCCTGTAATCTGACAAAGTTGGGCTCTTGACGATATTCCCAGTTTGGACGATTCATCTCAAATTTGGCTACTTTTTAATGGCCCAATCTGGCAAACTTGGTAGGGTTCTACTTCCTTAACAACCAGGCCAGACCAGACCTTTTTAAACATTCGTTTTTGGTTTATCTCGTTGAAAACCTGACGAAAAATCATCCGCATATTAATCCTTGTCAGGAGAAAAAACTCATCCGCGGAAAGTCTTCCTTCCATTTACGTTAATAAAGTGTCCATCGAATGATGGATTAAGGAAACTCGAAATTGATGAATCGTGGAATCGGACTCCGGATTGATGGAATTCAATTTTCGTCTTCAAAATTAATAATTCGCCAACATGAATGTTAAAGGAAAAGAAGGCGGGCGTAAAAGTTTCGGAAATTATTCGTGAATGTTTTTGAGGTTGATGGGTCGGAGTCATTAAAAGGGCTGACATAAATACATGATGGTTACTGCGGAAAATGGCTAATGGGCCGTGATACTTCTCGTCCCGCGACGGCGTCTCATTTTTTATTCAGACCTATCGGCTTACTCGGAGCCGAGGAAGCGTCACGATTACACGAGTCCTCATTTAATCCGGAGTAAAACGACCCTCAAAATACGCTCTCGGGATCCTTAAAATTTTAAAAGCCCGCATCCAAGAAAAAAACCTGCTTTTTCCCTATTTTAGGCCATCATCAACCCTTTTTTTGAAAAAGAAATAAAGGTACAGCCATTTAT
>JAGWEN010001150.1:10000-37969 GCA_018703685.1 Orius laevigatus
ACAAGCTCGGATTTGGAAAGCCCTTTTATCACCGAATTAATACCATAGACCACGAGATTCCTCCACAGATCATCATCGACTTGCCCCTCGCCAAACTCCAGAGTGGAATTTCACCCGATATTCAAAGTTGCTCCAAAAAGGTGAAATTGAGTTTTTACAACGGGTTTTACAGCCTTAGTTTTATGGAGGTGCCCCCTCGGGACTTGTTAAGCAACCGTTGTTTGTCAGAGTAAGCAATTGTATTGGGAAAGGCCGACAAAAAAATAAAGAATGTAACTTTTTCAATTTTTGCGTTCGGGGAGGGGTTGTTCTCCCATGGGCGTACAACAGGTAGGTAACTTCCCCGGAGGCAGAAATCAGATTAGACTGTTGCTTTTTCCCGTCCACTCTTTTCACTTCCAACGGCTAAAGATAAAAATATCAGTTTCTAAAGTTGTGCTGGGGGAAGGGGAAAAAGCGGAGTAATCGGATTTCTTTTCGTGGGGACTTGTTGTCGGTGGGGAAGGAAAAAGTGGGCACTGACTAACTTTTTCTCTCTCCGGAAAATCCCGAGAGTTGTAATCCTCCTCCCCTCCACGCGACGGGGATCCCTGTACACCCCCCACCGGCAACCATGTAATATCTCGTTCAAACATATCATAACACGGAATTGGCAGCAACTTTTCCAGATCTAATCGCCTTGTATATTTCAATTTTAACTTTATCGGAAGGATTTTAAGATTGGAAAAACATTTTTACCCGTTTATAAGTTTATCCTTGTGATTGACACAATTTAAACATATTTGTTGAAGAAAGAAGATTACCTCTATCCAGGGGCGGACTGGCCCGGAGGGGGCGGGTGGACAGAACCCAACCACGCCCCCCGAGAATACATAGAGGCGGCGCCCCCCGGGTTATTTTTATTTTTATTTTTATTTGGCAAATATTCCCAAAAATTCGTGAAAAACCTCAAAATCAACATTTGTAAAGCCTAATTTTCGTCAAAAAAACCTCGAAATCAACACTTATGAAGCCTAATTTTCGTCCAAAAACCTCATAATCAACATTTAAAAAGAATAATTTTTGTCAAAAAACCTCAATCAACATTTAATAAGCCTAATTTTCGTAAAAAAAAACCTCAAAATGAACATTTGTAAAGCCCAATTTTGGTCAAAAAACCACGAAATCAACATTTATAATGCCTAATTTTCGTCCAAAAACCTCAAAATCAACATTTTTAAAGCCTAATTTTCGTCAAAAAACCGCAAAATCAACATTTGTAAAGTCTAATTTTCGTCAAAAACCTCAAAATCAACATTTAAAAAGCCTAATTTCCGTCAAAACACCTCAAAATCAACATTAATAAAGCCAAATTATCGTGAAAAACCTCAAAATCAACATTTGTAAAGCCTAATTTTCGTCAAAAAACGTCGAAATCAACACTTATGAAGCCTAATTTTCGACCAAAAACCTCGTAATCAACATTTAAAAAGCCTAATTTTCGTCAAAAAACCTCGAAATCAACATTTATAAAGCCTAATTTTCGTCAAAAACCTCAAATCAACATTTGTAAAGCCTAATTTTCGTCAAAAAACCTCAAAATCAACATTTATAAGCCTAATTTTCGTCAAAAAACCTCAAAATCAACATTTATAAAGCCTAATTTTCGTCAAAAACCTCAAAATCAACATTTTTAAAGCCTAATTTTCGTCAAAAAACCTCAAAATCAACATTTGTAAAGCCTAATTTTCGTCAAAAACCTCAAAATCAACATTTAAAAAGCCTAATTTTCGTCAAAAAACCTCAAAATCAACATTTATAAAGCCAAATTTTCGTGAAAAACCTCAAAATCAACATTTGTAAAGCCTAATTTTCGTCAAAAAACGTCGAAATCAACACTTATGAAGCCTAATTTTCGACCAAAAACCTCGTAATCAACATTTTTAAAGCCTAATTTTTGTCCAAAAACCTCAAAATCAACATTTTTAAAGCCTAATTTTCGTCAAAAAACCTCAAAATCAACATTTGTAAAGCCAATTTTCGTCAAAAAACCTCAAATCAACATTTAAAAGCCTAATTTTCGTCAAAAAACCTCAAAATCAACATTTATAAAGCCAAATTTCGTGAAAAACCTCAAAATCAACATTTGTAAAGCCTAAATTTTCGTCAAAAAACCTCGAAATCAACATTTATGAAGCCTAATTTTCGTCAAAAACCTCATAATCAACATTTAAAGCCTAATTTTCGTCAAAAAACCTCAATCAACATTTATAAAGCCTAATTTTCGTCAAAAACCTCAAATCAACATTTGTAAAGCCCAATTTTCGTCAAAAAAACCTCGAAATCAACATTTATAAAGCCTAATTTTCGTCCAAAAACCTCAAAATCAACATTTTTAAAGCCTAATTTTCGTCAAAAACCTCAAAATCAACATTTAAAAAGCCTAATTTCCGTCAAAACACCTCAAAATCAACATTAATAAAGCCAAATTATCGTGAAAAACCTCAAAATCAACATTTGTAAAGCCTAATTTTCGTCAAAAAACGTCGAAATCAACACTTATGAAGCCTAATTTTCGACCAAAAACCTCGTAATCAACATTTAAAAAGAATAATTTTTGTCAAAAAACCTCAATCAACATTTAATAAGCCTAATTTTCGTAAAAAAACCTCAAAATGAACATTTGTAAAGCCCAATTTTGGTCAAAAAACCTCGAAATCAACATTTATAAAGCCTAATTTTCGTCCAAAAACCTCAAAATCAACATTTAAAGCCTAATTTTCGTCAAAAACCTCAAAATCAACATTTATAAAGCCTAATTTTCGTCAAAAACCTCAAAATCAACATTTGTAAAGCCAAATTTTCGTCAAAAAACCTCAAAATCAACATTTTTAAAGCCTAATTTTCGTCCAAAAACCTCAAAACCAACATTTGTAAAGCCCAAATTTTCGTCAAAAAACCTCAATCAACATTTAAAAAGCCCAAATTATCGTCAAAAACCTCAAAATCAACATTTATGAAGCCTAATTTTCGTCCTAAAACTTCAAAATCAACATTTAAAAAGCCAAATTTTCGTCAAAAACCTCAAAATCAACATTTTTAGAGCCTAATTTTCGTCAAAAAACCCCCACAAAATCAACATTTATGATGCCTAATTTTCGTCAAAAACCTCAAAATCAACAGTTACAAATGCCTAATTTTCAGAATTGAAAAATTTATTTCCTAAGTTTTCCAGAAAATACAAATTATCTGCGCCCCCTTAAGTGAAAAACCACCCACTCCCTAAGTTCCCAGTCCGCCCCTGCCTCTATCATCACAGGGCGCGCTGATTATGACATGTCCAGTGGCGCTGGCTATCGGTTCATACTCAAAGGTGAATGCTAGAAGATCGCACTGATAGACTAACGGTTGATATTCTTCTCCACCTACTCCACCCCTCCTCCCGACATCGATCCTCAAAATTTTGGTCTACCTTGAAAACATTATTTGGTTAGAGGATAGCCCTACATTGATGTAAACTTTTTCGTCCTCTTTCGTTCTTTTTAATATCCAATTAATAACAATGACTGTCCGGAAAGCTTTGAAGCTTCCGTGTTAAAATTTGATGAATTCTCACCCTTTTTTAGCACTAAAAAAAAAAGTTCAAAACAATTTTTCAAACAGCAATCTTTTTAAATTAAATATCCCGCTTAGAGGCCGTTATTAAAGAGCCTTTGTGATGGTTTGCCCTTTTCCCATCAATCATAATTTCGTCTTTGCTTTCCCAATTAAAATTCCATTTTAATCCCCCCCCCCTTCACGTTGATTGTTTCTTATTAAATTTTGAGTTTGTCTTTTTTGATCATTTAAGGGAAAATATAAAAAGAGAGGTTATCGTGTGGCTTTCGGGTAATCCTCTTTAGTGATGTCGAAGCAAAAAGAGAAAAAGGTCAAGGGACTTAAAGGGAGAAAAAGTGCAAAAAGGGAGTACGTGAAGAAAAATAGAAAGGGGATTCGAGGAGGGGGAAGCCCTTTTTCCCCGACGTGCTCCAAATATAAATAGGAACGGTGTAGAAAAAGCAATATCTTAGGTTAGGGCCGCCTTGGTTTTCTCAAAGGGGCCTCAACAAGTGGCGTTCCCTTCTGATTTCACAGGGAAAACCCTTATTTCGACAATGCCCCCACTTTTTCACAAACAAGAAAAAGTTCAAAAAGCGTTCACACGTTTTTGAATTACAAAAGAAAAAAACTTTCCTCAGTTGCTCCCTGAATATTCAGAAAACCCTAACTTCTGGAGGAAGTTCCGGTTGGAGGAGCTCCAGACAAAGTGGAAAAGTTTGTGGCTTTTTTTATGTATTTCCAATAAGGCTGTCATGGAAGACAAATCGAACGGAGAGTAAAATTAAT
This sequence comes from Orius laevigatus, assembly GCA_018703685.1. Taxonomy (NCBI): domain Eukaryota; kingdom Metazoa; phylum Arthropoda; class Insecta; order Hemiptera; family Anthocoridae; genus Orius; species Orius laevigatus. The sequence continues at coordinate 14,366 of JAGWEN010001150.1, forward strand.
GGAGGCCTTAGAAACACTCCCTTTCTTGATTAGTCACTTGTGTATTTATGCGTTTCGATTCTCAAGGGGGATTCTGAATAATTGAGCTTCCGATATTGGATATCTGATGGGATTTTCTCTGATTCCGAGACGTCATAATTAATAGAGGAGAGAAATTAGTCTCGCCAAAATATAGAAAAGGGCGTGGATGTTGTTTTGGTGGGGGATGTATAGGGTGATGCATGGGGAACGTGTTGTAGGAGCGTGAATTTGAAACGAGGGAGTACCTTTTGAGGGTAACTTGGTGTCCCTTTTCACCTTTTCACCCTATTGTGGTGTCCCTTTTTACCTAATTGTGGTGCCTCTTTAATCCATTGTGGTGTCCTTTCACACTGATTTTTTCCCCTTTCAATCTTTTGTGGTGCCCCTTTAATCCATTGTGGTGTCCATTGTCACCATATTGTGGTGTCTCTTTTCATCCTATTGTGGTGCCCTTTCATTCCAATTATGGTGTCCATTTTCAATCTATTGTGGTGCCCTTTTATTCGCATTGTGGTGTCCATTGTCGCCATATTGTGGTGTCTCTTTTCAGCCAATTGTGGTGCCCTTTTATACGCACTGTGGTGTCAATTGCCACCATATTTTGGTGTCCATTTTTCATCCTATTGTGGTGTCCATTGCATTTGTGTCATGTCGCCATATTGTGGTGTCCTTTTTCCCATATGGTGCCCTTTTATTTCAATTGTGGTGTCCATTTTCGCCATATTGTGGTGTCCATTTTCACTATATTGTGATGTCTCCTTTAGTGGATTTTCATCCTATTGTGGTGCCCTTTTATTCGCATTGTGGTGTCCATTGTCACCATATTGTGGTGTCTCTTTTCATCCAATTGTGGTGCCCTTTTATTCGCACTGTGGTGTCAATTGCCACCATATTTTGGTGTCCATTTTTCATCCTATTGTGGTGTCCATTGTAGCCATATTGTGGTGTCGATTGTCGCCATATTGTGGTGTCCATTTTTCATCCTATTGTGGTGCCCTTTTATTCCAATTGTGGTGTCCATTTTCGCCATATTGTGGTGTCCATTTTCACTATATTGTGATGTCTCTTTTAGTGGATTTTCATCCTATTGTGGTGCCCTTTTATTCCAATTATGGTGTCCATTTTCAATCTATTGTGGTGCCCTTTTATTCCAATTATGGTGTCTATTTTCAATCTATTGTGGTGCCCTTTTATTCGCATTGTGGTGTCCATTGTCGCCATATTGTGGTGTCCATTTTTCATCCTATTGTGGTGCCCTTTTATTCCAATTATGGTGTCCATTTTCAATCTATTGTGGTGCCCTCTTATTCGCATTGTGGTGTCCGTTGTCCCCATATTGTGGTGTCTCTTTCCATCCAATTGTGGTGTCCTTTTATTCCCATTTTGGTGTTCTTTTTCGCCATAGTGTGGTGTCCATTTTTCATCCTATTGTGGTGTCCTTTTATTCACATTGTGGTGTCGATTGTCACCATATTGTGGTGTCTCTTTTCATCCTATTGTGGTGCTCTTTTATTCCCATTGTGGTGTACATTGTCGCCATATTGTGGTGTCCATTGTCACTATATTGTGGTGTCTCTTTTAGCGGATTTTCACCTATTGTGGTGCCCTTTTATTCACAATTTGGTGTCCATTGTCACCATGTGCCATGTTTTGCTTCTTAAAAATTTTTTGTGCCCATTTGGTCCCATTTTTTGTCCCCGTTTTCCCTCTTTTTGTGCCCCCTCGTGTACTTTTTCCCCATTATGGTATCGTTTTCAGCTAAAATATTTTATTGAAACGCTTTTGCGTACTCGGCAGCCTCGGAGGTACTCATAAAGGACATTTTCGCACAATAGACGATCAGCTTTTTAACAACTTTCTTGTCGTTTTCGCTCATAAAATATTTAAAAGACCCAAACCTTTTCATTTCCAGCAAACCTTTTAAAAACGGCGTCACGTCTTGTTCACTACTAACAAAACGTTTATTTAACACGTTCAAAATTTCAGATAAAACATCGAATTCTAAATGAGAGCAGAAAACATTTTCAAGGGTCGATTTCATCAAAATTAGGAACCTATGGCGTCCCCTTTCATTTTTTAAACTTTTCCAAGTCGAAGAAAACTCCACATAATTTTTCGCGACCCTTAAATCATGGTCTTGAATATTATAAAAATCGTTTTCGTCCTCTTGACTCTCTTGAATTTCAACTCTGGTCATTTTTGACGTCATTTTCCCTTCCAAAAAATTCATTTCTAGTTTCTGTATGTCCAGGTTGTTCGACATTATTGAAACATGTGTATTGATCTTTTAAAAAAATTGAAATTTCGGCGTGAATATTGAGGATTGAAGTGGGCTTTTCAAAGGAAAAACTGTTTTAACCTAATTAAGTCGAGCATCAAACGTTTTTCGGGCAATAATGAATCCGAGAGTGATCCAATCGTGGGAAACGATATTAAAAACTCGTTTTTCACAAAGAAAACGTTTATTTACTCTTTTTCGAATTGATTTTAAGTTCGTGTAATACCGTCGAATCGACGTTTTTAAACACCGAGCAGTGTAGCCCAGTAAAATGCGAAATTAACACACTTTGGGCCATTATATAGTGTAATTCGACGATTTATCCCTGTACTGATTTTCAATCTTCAGGTCAAAATTCAGCAGGTTCACTCTAGCTGTCAGCTTTTAAATTTGTTGAAAAAATGTTTTAATTCTAGATCTAAACATTTTCTGCTTAATTATTTGTTTATCGTCAAACTCAGAATGCTAGAACGTGCTTGAACGTCGAGTGCCTCTCGTCCTGGACTTAATGAACGAAGAAGAGCACTCTTCTGCACTTAAAAAAGAAAAAAAAATTCAAGGTATTCCCTTTAATTATTATTCAAGGTGTGTTATGATCGATGCTAAATGTGGCCCCATTCGATTATGCAAATGGTCGTTTTGATTGATTGAGGAGGTAATGCGTGTATACAGGTCGCATATCGATAATAGGGCATAAACAATGAAAAATTCTTTTTAAACGTTTTTTTCGTTTTTCTATATATTTTTTGATAGCTAAAAACGGGGAATGCGGTCAACGAGTGAGCGAGGTTGAAGTGGACCGAAAACTCTCAAAGTAATTTATAGCCCTAGGCTTTAGTAGAGAAGGGCGTGGTTGATAAAGGGACCGGAAAAACTGCTCCCTTTTCCTACCCCCGGCCGAATAACATTTTAACAAAAACAATTTTTTATAAAATACCCTCCCAAAAAAAAATAAATTATTCATATTTCGATTTTTTGAGGCGGTTTTGATAATTTTAAATCGAGGGGGGAAGATGAATTATTCAAAAGGAATGTGACAAAACTTGAAACTTCCCTATTCACGAAATTTCAAGCAGAAATTCGTAGGAGGTTCGTTTTTATCAGGTTGGCCCTGAAAAGGGCCAAATTTCCTTAGTCCTGAAAAGGGCCGAATTTCCTTGGCCCCGAAAAGAGCCGAATTTCCCTGGTCTTGAAAAGGGCCGAATTTCCTTGGTCCCGAAAAGGGCCGAATTTCCTTAGTCCTGAAAAGGGCCGAATTTCCTTGGCCCGAAAAGAGCCGAATTTCCCTGGTCTTGAAAAGGGCCGAATTTCCTTGGTCCCGAAAAGAGCCGAATTTCCCTGGTCTTGAAAAGGGCCGAATTTCCTTGGCCCTGAAAAGGGCCGGATTTCCTTGGTCCCGAAAAGGGCCGAATTTCCTTGGTCCCGAAAAGGGCCGAATTTCCCTAGTCTTGAAAAGGGCCGGATTTCCTTGGCCTGAAAAGGGCCGAATTTCCCTGACCCTAAAAAGTGTCGTAAGTTACGGACCCATTTAATTTTTTTTAAGTATTTTAGACGGTTTGGTGGTTGCATAACAAGTGTTGTATTGTAGTATAACAATAAAATAGGATTGAAAAGTAGGAGTGGGCAGATCCGCCCCTCCATGATGCGTCAGAGTACTGAAATGATAGCCACTATAATATGATTCAAAAAGTAGAAACAATATTTTAAAAGGTAATAAAGAAGAAAAGAGCCTTTGATCTAATAAGAATGAATCGGTTTAATAAATTTTGTAAAAAGGGTAGGGAGGATGGGAAAGCAATAGCCACGGCTCATATAGCAACGGATCCCCGGGTTTCTGAACTTAAAAGGAGGCTCCCGCCATAAAGGGAACTCCTGTCGATTACCCCTGTAATAACGGAGACGAGGATCGTCTTCCCCCACCCCTCCCCCACCACCCCCCACCAATCCACGGCCATCTTGAGTTTCCGAATTTAATTCAATCGTTCCGCCGGGCCATCGGGACTCTCCGAATAGGTCCAGGTTAGATCACAAACTTTATGTCCACCCTCAACCCTCAAGTGACCCATTCCGATCTTTTCCTATTACATCGAGGAAAAAAAACTAGCAAACTCCAATTGTGACGTCATCGATTGAAAAGAGATGACCTTGAAGTTATGAAACCCAATCATCCTCCCTAGCAAAACTAAATATTTATTTTGCATTACATGTATTCTGAAAAGAAAAGGGTGGGGGATGAACTTTTGTTCGGAATCCTGAGGGAGCCTGGGAGATGAACTGGAAAATGAGGCGATATCAGACTGTCTTTGTTGAGAGTCGGTGATGTTCTAAGAAACGAGCTCTCTCAGAGAAAAGGTCGAAAGGGGGAGGGCGTAAAGGGCTCGAGGAGCAAATAGTCGACTCTGCAATCCTTGATTTATTTTTGCACCAACGACTTCCACCAGACGCAATTTCTCTACAAAACACGTTCCCATCTTTTACAACAATATAACATTAAAAAGCGTTCGCTTTTCCTTTGAAAAATGAGGTGTGGAAAGGATCGTTCTTAGAGAAGGCGTTGGATGGTAAAATAGGGTTGAAAGTGTCCCTATAGCAAAGCTCGTTACAGGAGAGCGGACCCTACATTGTCCCCTCTAACGACCTAGGAGCAATTTACCCCCCGACCCACCCCTTAATGAACAATGAAACCTAATTAAGTGCTCAAACAATCTAAACAGTTAAACAGGTCGAGCAGTATGAATAGAAAACCCTTTCCGCTCTTGTTATTTTCGAAAATCGCTTCGAAAACTAAATATGTCCATAAGTTATGGCCCGTTTGGGGCCAAGGAAATTCGGCCCTTTTCGGGGCCAACCTGATAAAAAGGAATCTATGCACCCACCAAACTGTCGATACTACCCCCATCACCCTCACCCCCTCCACCCCATCTATGCATGCTACAAACTATCTATACTACCCCCACCACTATTCTGCCTCCCCCCATTATAAAAGCACTAAAAAGCAAATCTAAATTTTCTTTTTTAGTAAACCTTTCCTTTTAGCCTCTCCCCCCACCTTCCCGCACAGAAAACGCCCACGAATCAAGCAGAAAACGTACAAATTCAAATCGTTTTCTCGCATGTGGAACATTTTGAACCAACTGTTGCTGTGAGCTAGGAGGGGAGGGGTGTTCACGCGATATTTTCGTTAACGTAATGGCAAGTTAAGCGATAAAAAAATATTATTTAATTTTTAAACAGTTTTTTTCTTTCTTCAAAATCTAAATATACAAAAAAAACATTCAGGTTTGCCAACCTTGAGTTGTCTTAAGATAGTACAGGGATGTGCGGAAATAGTTCTTTTCGCACTTAGATTTGTGCGATAATGACGTTTTTCGTGAGTTAATGAATGTTATTGTCTTAAGATAGTACAGGAATGTGCGGAAATAGTTCTTTCCGCATTTAGGTTCGTGCGATAATTACGTTTTTCGTGAGATAATGAATGTTATTGTCTTAAGATAGTACAGGAATGTGCGGAAATAGTTCTTTCCGCATTTAGATTCGTGCGATAATGACGTTTTTCGTGAGATAATGAATATTGTCTTAAGATAGTACAGGAATGTGCGGAAATAGTTCTTTTCGCATTTAGATTCGTGCGATAATGACTTTTTTCGTGAGATAATGAATGTAATTGTCTTAAGATAGTACAGGAATGTGCGGAAATAGTTCTTTTCGCATTTAGATTCGTGGGATAATGACTTTTTTCGTGAGATAATGAATATTGTAATACAGATAATGTAATATAGATATATAGATAGATAATGTAATATAGATAATGAATATTGAATATAGTACAGGAATGTGCGGAAATAATTCATTTCCCGTTGAGATTTGTGCGATAATGACGGTTTTTGTGCGATAATCAATGCTATTATCATAAGATAGCACAGGACGGTGTGGAAATAATTCTTTTCGCATTTAGAATCGTGCGATAAAAAACATTTCTAGTCCGAAAGTGACCTTTACTTCTTCATTTTTCATAGAAAAAAATTAAAATAAAAGTTCCAGTATAAAAATTCAAATATAAAACTTAACAAATATGCAAATTTTAATAGTCTTTTAGATTATTTCGACCTCTCGAGTGCAGGAAAGGATTACAAGGATTGACCTTTTATGCAAGGGGCCCCTCTTATGTAAATTAAGCCCTTTTAAACTGGCTTGTATTTTGAATAGGCCTAATTATTAGTCGGGGAGAGAGAAAGAGAGAGAAAATCGAAGAAAAATTCCGTCGAGATTATAAAATAATTAAAATTTGCATAATGGACACTAAAAATAATATTTCCTTTAATCCTTAGTTGGGGCTATAGAAACGTTTGGGGGGTTGAAAGCTAATGTAAACGTTGCGGTTGATTATCGTCGGACCCTCTGTATAATTTATGGGTATCAGGTAGAGGATTACAGCTCGTGTAGTAGTGGGCGAAGGCCGATAATGCAGTCCTAACCCCATCCCCTCCACCCCCATCAGAACCTACCACAATCCCCCCCTTCCCTCACTTCTATTTGGCTAACCGCTTGTTCTGCGACCTGAGTGATTTATGATATCCTTAGTTAGCATGCCAAACAAGAGAAGATAATGCGTCCATTGTTCTTGACTGTGGTTTTTTTTTTTAAATTTCCAATACGAAGATTGATTATCCATTAAAAAATTTCGAAAAATTCAAGTGGATGCTGAAATCGGATTGTTCGGGCGCCAAAATGAGACACTTTTGAGGCGTGTGAATAGTTTTAGGGAAGACACAACCTCCCATCACCTCCCCTACTCTCGTCTACCCACCCCCACCTCACCGCCAGTTAAAAAAAAGAAATGGTCGCAGATTTTTTTCATCGTTCTTTATCAATCGTAAAAAAGAATCGATACGTCAGCCTTCCGGGTTTGTAACGTAAAATTTACGATGTTCGAGTCAGCGTTTTGACCTCGCGTGAAATTTAGTGCCCGACTCTAAATCGACCATCAGAAGGAGTAATTAAAAGGATGGAAAACGGTCCAAGGGGGGGTTGTGGTGGGGTGGGGGAGGGGACTCGGATGGTAGAAACGCGATGAACCGCGGACTGTGAGATTAAATGGAGTAAAAAGAGGATCCCGGATCGCGGCAGGATTGTTATACAGGGTGCGGCGTGCGGGGGTGCTTTTGCATTCTCCTATCTGGAAAGACCCTCCCCCCCATCCACCACTTCCCCCCCCCATCCCCCTTTCCCGACATCTACCGCTCGCACATAAATAACCCCGATAACCTTCCGACCTCACACCACTTTTATCTTACAGTTTTACAAACCAATAGTTTTATCAGCACACCCAACGAAAAAAAAACCTTTCAGGAAAATAAGCCTTTTTTTAAACCTTATTTCTACCAATTTAATTTATAGTAATTTATAGCTAGTTTTTTACCAATTCTCCAACAGAATGTACGGTTTATAGAAATCGGGGGAGGTTGTGGCTAGGTGGAGGACGTTAGTGGAAGTAATGGAAGGTTGGAGGGGGGGGGGTAGAAAGTTTGTATTTGGTGGAGAGGTCTTTAGATCCCCTCGTTTAAAAAAGAGTTATCGAGTTTCTTTTCCACTTTTGTTTACAAAATTTGTCACCAGCGATGCTGCCATGGGTAACTCTTGTCTACTTTCCATCCCTAAATAGATTGTTTCTATGGCAACCATCGCTAGATGTCTCTGAAGAGCAACATTTTGAGTTGATCGACTGAATTGTTGTTTTAGGAAACTTTTCTCCGCTCTCCAATTACGTGGCTGATGTTTATTCTGGGAAGAGGAGCCTTCCGGAAGTAATTAACGCTTTTAACAAGTTAGTTGCCAAAATTTGAAGGAACAAAAAATTCAAACAAAATGCTTTTTTTTTATTTATTCTCCACTGTAAACAATGGAAGATAAATCGCGAAGGGAGCGTTGAGAAAATATGAAGAGCGTAGAAGTCGAGGAGGGCGAATCTCGTTCATTATTGTCGATTCGTATTGACTCAATCAACAATTCACATTTTGTTTATTCATGAGGGAATCGAGTCCGTAAAATGTTGAACTTGGAAGTTTGAATTTTTCGGGTTCGTTCCGCCAGGGGCACTCGAATCAATAATGGGGTTAATGAGTGATTTATTAAATGATAAACGAGGGGAGCACTTAGCCTAAGTAGTGGACGTCCGAAGGGTATCAATCACAAACCGAAAGCGAGAATCACCTCGCTCGTTAGCGCCCTCTATTTATTATTTGTCAACGCTTTTCGGTTTCACCACAGGCAGCGCCACAGACTCTAAAAGGACAAATTATCACCCTCCTACTTTATAGCCAAGTTTTGAGCCTTTTGAAAACCCTTTCGTGTTTTTTTTAAGACTGTGCACTAAAACGCTCTTTTTACTTAATTCTGAGCCAATTCTATGAAACTATGAACCCTTTAAATTGATTCTGAGTCAATTCTATGAAATTATGACTCTTTTTGCTTGATTCTGATCCAATTCTATGAAAGTATGACTATTTTTACTTGATTCTGAGCCAATTCTATGAAATTACGACTCTTTTTACTTCATTCTAAGCCAATTCTATGAAATTATGACGCTTTTTGCTTGATTCTGAGCAAATTCTATGAAAGTATGACTCTTTTTTACTTGATTCTGAGGAAAATTCTATAAAAGTATGCCTCTTTTTGCTTGATTCTAGGCCAATTCTATGAAACTATGACTATTTTTACTTGATTCTGAGCCTATTCTATGAAATTACGACTCTTTTTACTTGATTCTGAGCCAATTCTATGAAATTATGACTCTTTTTACTTCATTCTAAGCCAATTCTATGAAATTATGACTCTTTTTGCTTGATTCTAAGCCAATTCTATGAAACTATGACTCTTTTTGCTCGATTCTGAGCCAATTCTATGAAAGTATGACTCTTTTTACTTGATTCTAAGCCAATTCTATGAAACTGTGACTCTTTTTGCTCGATTCTGAGCCAATTCTATGAAAGTATGACTCTTTTTACTTGATTCTAAGCCATTTCTACGAAACTATGAACCCTTTAAATGGATTCTGAGCCAATTCTATGAAAGTATGACTCTTTTTACTTGATTCTGAGCTAATTATATATGAAATTACTACACTTTTAGCATGATTAAGCATTATTTATGATGTTATGGCACTTTTAGTGGATTAACAATCCCATTAGCTTTTCCAACGAGATTCTTCACTTTTGAATCGACTTACCACTTTTTGATCGATTTTGAAACTTTTCGTTTTTCTGTTAAGGTTATACGATGGTTTTTTGGGTTCAATTAAGTATTTGTATTTATCGATGTAATTTATAAAATATAAAAAAGAGTTTGCGTGGTCGGAATTGGAAGGAAGGTAATAACGGCCCTTTCACTATCTCCAATAGCTTTTATTGCGATTCGGGTTGTACCTTGTTGGCCAAACTACCCTCAGCAGGGGGAGAGCAATTTACGGTGTCCCGAGTTCCAATTCATTGTTTCGCGGCAACGATATTTTATGACGAAATGAAAACGAAACTTTATGCTACTCTAGCCCTGAAAACTAGGCCGTGGGTGTTAACTCCTTGTTTTATGTAGATGATATTATAAGGATAAATAAAAACACAAAGTACATAATACATTACAATATATTGCTATTTTATTGCCACTTTTTACTAAATAACTCCTTTTTAAATTTTTTTAGGTATTTAAGCACAAAATGCTTTCGGAGTAAAAGTTTTTTGGTTTTTTTTATCGCCATTTTCGGCTCACCCTCCAGGTTATATTAATTTTTTTGACTAGAAAACGATATCTACAGTCCAACTATTTCGACATGCATAGTTTTTTTGTTTTTAAAATATAACAAGCTATGAGAGAAAGTAGTGTAGCACCTGTGAGGGTGGGGGTAGAGCCAAGGAGTGGGGGTAAAGCCCACCGGGCACTTCCCGAGCCTACACTACAAAAAAATTTTTTCACAGCATTTTTTTTTCTTCGAAAATTACAAATCTAAGTCTTTCAAATACGCAAATTGGTGTGATATGAGAAAATTGATAAACATAAATACCCGCATTTATCATGTAAAAGAACGAAAAGCTTCTATCGGATTTTTTTTTGTACTGTTTTAAGCCAAAAAATGGTGTTCTATTGGTTTTTGGTCCTTTAAGCTATTTTAAATTAAAAAATGTCTACAGGGATGCAAGTTTTTATAAGCTTTTCTTTTTTATTTATAATTTAAAATCGTACAAAAGTCATGGCGAGCATGAAAAACATAGAGAAGCCAAATTGAGAGAAAACGCGCATGCGCGAGCCTCTCTATGTTGTTCATAACTCCATGGCAAAGGGGCTTTTCTTCAAAATGGCTGCCCTTATTTTTCAAAGTAGTACAAAAAGATAAATTTGACTTCTTTTACTACTTTTACCCAAGGCTAATTAGGCCAAAACAGAGTGAAAGTTGATTTTAATTTCATGACTGAAAGTTTAAACGACCATAACTACCACAATTCGCTACAGATTTTATTGATATTAGTACCGTTAGAAAGCTAGTTTTAAGAGCTTTCCAACGGTATAAATATCAATAAAATCGGACCAACATTATGGCATTTACGTCCATTTAAACGTTTAAATGTCTTCACAAATCGATTTCGTTTTTCGATATTTTGGCACTACTTTGCCTTAGGTTTCGTGATTTCATAAAATTAAAACCTTCTAAAGTATAAAAAGTTCAATATCCATCGCTAATTGGTCGTTTTTGACACTTTCCCGAATTTCCTCCATTTTTAAAAATTCGACCAAAGTCCAAAAACTGCGATTTTGGCCAAATTTTTAACCCCAAAAGTGTATGAATCACAAAAAATGACTAGAAAAAGGAATAATTCTGAGCTTTTTCTTACAAAACTATAAATTTATGTTCTATTTTAAGCTGTATTTAAGAGGGAAAAGCTCTATTTTGGAGAAAATAAAGCCACTAAAATAAAAAAAAAGGTTTCAAACTATTTTTTTTTGTTAGCTGATATTTTTGCAACTATTTTTAGGAATATAATATACATAATATACCAAAAATACCTATGGCTATACAACTTCCAGTCTATAAAATATTATACTGTTGCCATAATATACTCTCTTTTTTTTTTTAATTAGATAAATATGAGTATTGTTCAATACACACATTTTTGAGCAGGTCAATAGGCTATTAGTCTGGCAGCTAGATGAAAAAAGCTTCATAATAAAAGCTAAAAAAATTTTTTTAAAAAGGTTTTGACCTTTGAGTTTGGATAAAGTTTGTGGGGACGGTGAATGTTTTTTCAGTTTCATGTGGATTGTTAGGCTTCAAAGAAAGGGATTTTTCTGTGATGAGAAAAAGCCCTGAAAATTTCGAGTCGATCGGTCCACTCTGAGATGAGAAAACGCAATTTTTAGGGACTCTATAGTTGAGTATCAAAAAGTATCAGCTCCTTTGGAATTTGAGTATCAGCTCTTCAAGAGCGAGTATCAGCTCCTCAAGAGTGAGTATCAGCTCCTCAAAAGCGAGTATCAGCTCCTCAAGAGCGAGTATCAGCTCCTCAAGAGCGAGTATCAGATCCTCAAAAGCGAGTATCAGCTCCTCAAGAGCGAGTATCAGCTCCTCAAGAGCGAGTATCAGCTCCTCAAGAGCGAGTATCAGCTCCTCAAGAGCGAGTATCAGCTCCTCAAGAGTGAGTATCAGCTAATAAGGAAAGAGTATCAGCTCCTCAGGACTTTGAGTATCTAACTTAGGATACCTACTATCAGCTCTTTAGGAATGCGAGTATCATTAGTAGATATAGCTTCATTAGTTTGTTGTTAAGGTCGAAAAGTTCTAGAAAAATAGATTTTGCGGTTTATATATGATGTTTTTCTTATCTAGATGCCATCCTATATTGACAAATATCAAAAAACTGCTTTTTAAATATATATTCTTATAAAAATTAATTGGATTATGAGTGTACTATTATCTAGTTTTCTATCGTTGCTCGAATAAAGATGAAAAATAATGAATATCACCGAATGTTCAATAATTGGTGTGTTTGGCGTTAGTTGGGAGTCCCCAGATCACTGTTCTCTCTTTGCGAATTGTATCACAGAGAAAGACCTTTGCTGCTACTGAACCTGGACGGCGGAGCGGACCGTTTCGAAGACGACTTTCATGTCGACGCCGTCTTGCTCTTCTTTTATGCACGCGGATTCGAGATGCTTGTTGAGGTAGGATTTCAACGCGAACGTTTTGTTGCAGCGTGAACACTGGTAGTTTTTGTCGGTCGAATGGGTCTGCATGTGGGCGCGGAGGTTGGAACGGTCGGCGAACGCTTTGCCGCAGTGGGCGCATCCGTAGGGCTTCTCGCCGGTGTGGGAGCGGAGGTGACCTTGTAGAAGCCACGGTCGGGAAAAAAGTTTGCCGCAGACGCCGCACGCGTGGCTCAACTTGTGTGTCAGAAGGTGCATCGCTAAGGCCGGCATTGATACATAAGCTTTACCGCATGTCACGCATTTTTTTGCAGATTGCGAATCTAAGCTACGGTGCGTTTGCTTATGCCGCGAGAGGTTGCTGGACGTCGCGTATTTTTTACCGCATTCCGAACACGTGTAGCGGCCAGTTTTGTTTTCGTTTTCTTCTCCTTCGGCTGCACCGTCGTCGGAGGATGAGGGACTGAGCGGGGCTGTACGACCTTTTCTGTCTTTTTTGTTTTTCGACCGGCCGTCTGTGACTAAAAGAGCGTCGTACGTGTAGACGACGGCGTTTGGCTGGACTTGAGTTGCCTGCGTCGTCTGAGGGTTCGGATTGTTGTTTTCAGCGTCTGAGGAATATTCGGAATTTGGTGGGGTCAAAGGCGGTGGGGGCTGAGGCGTTGGCCGGTAGCTTACTTCCGAGGTCCCGCAGCAGTGGTAGACTGGCTCTGAGCTTTGGTAGATCGGCTCCGGCGTTCCGCCCGCCGTCGTCGGGTAATGGGGTGTCACGCCCGGCGCTGGGAGTGGAGGGAGCGACCGCGAGAGCTCGAGCAGATCGTGGGCGGCTTCTGTTTCCTCGACGCTTCGCAGTCGAAATATTGGAATACCTCCATCGCAACTAATCGGTTCCGTCCTCTCCCTTTCCGTGTTATCATTTCCAATATATCTATATTCTGGAAAACAAAACAAACAAACATTTAGCACAAACTTACAAGAAGCCAGAGAGTGCAGGTTGAAACCCATTGGGATGCTGGGACTATGATTGAGCTATCACCGAGGAGAGTCCACTAATGGTTAGGGATGGTCGCAACCAGTATGCAAGTTCAAACCTAAGCTAAGGCGATTGGGACGCTGGGATTTGGGAGAATGTTTGAGCTATTACTGAAGGACCTCTCTTGGTTAGGGATGGTTAGGGATGGTTAGGGATAGTTAGGGATGGTTAGGGATGGTTAGCGCCACTTTCGCAACCAGGTTTACCAACCACCATCCATCGCGTCAAATTGCGTCATCTTCGCTACCATCCCTCTCAGGTCTACCAACACCCAGGATGGTGTTTATCTAACACAGAAAAAAAGCTGGCACACCCTGTTTATGCGAAAACGACCTGGATTTTGAAAGCGAAAGATCCAAAATTGATTAAAACAACGTTTTTCTTTTAAACACCATTAGGGAAACCTCTAATTTCAGCGATTCAGATAACCTAATATCCTTTTAGCTTACCTCCGGCTTTTCGCTAATACCCTCGCGCCCCTTACAAACCTATTTCTTTGATTAGTTTGTCTTTTGAAGAGATCCGACCCCTTTCCGGTGGAATTGATGCCTTCTAATTAGACACGGAATCAATGTCTTTATTAATTAAAGTTGTAAGTTAAGGATCCCTATATCTCCCCCGAGCAAAATGGAGATAAACCCCCGGATAACTTTCCGGATTATTCAAGTTATGATTAATCATCCAACAACTTCTGAAGTTTTGAGAACATTTTTCGACTTCTCGCGAGAAAAATGAGTTTTCGAGATTTTCATGAAATCTTAAATCCCAAACATAAAATGACGATTAATGAGTGGCGGGGGTTGCTGGAGTTGGGGGCGCAACCACCGTCGGGATGGATTTTTGCGGATTTCTATACTAGGAGCTCCAGACAATCACCTAGTATATTCTACCGTCTTTTTTATGTTCTCCTTCCCTACGAGACGTGATTAATCACCGTTTTCGCAATCAAGCGTGACAGTGTCACGTCAGGACGAATCCCGTAGGACGATTAATTCCGTCTGACAAACGCGAGACAGGAAACGGACGGGTTAATTCTATGAAAATATTTCCATAGAAGGAAGACCTACAGTTTCCTAAATAAATCAGAAACGAAGAGGATTCGAAGATAGACAGGGCGGAACGAATGGACAGGTATCCTCCCGGATCTATTTCTTCTCCCTGAAGGATTTGGAGGGGATCCAAATCCCTTTGGCACCCAGACTCGGTTCAATCTCTGGAGGGGTTGAAAACTAGGACGAAGGAGACGAAAAAAAATTCGATTTGACTATGAAGGACTGAACTAATTTGAAACTTTATTTACCTTGATAATGTAAAGTAGATCCATTTTCATTTGTACACAGCCCTGGAAAACAAAAAGACAAATTATTGTTTTTTTGTGTATAAGCTAGCAGAATCAGAGAACCCTTATCCCTTCCCAACGTCAGCAAAAGCCCGCACTATCAAACGAACCGTGAAGACCCAACTTGAACTGAATAGAAAATAAAGTTTTCCTTTATTTTCGTTGTTTTCTATTCGAAGGGATAATCATGGTTGAGGAGGCATGGATGGGATTTTTGAGGACGTTTTTGCTCCATACTGCTGAATTCAAAAGATAATCTGCTAAGTCGAAAAAAAGGGATTTTTCAGAGTAGGGGAAAAAGTGGTAAGTCATGTTAGGTGTTTAAAATTGATGACGTAAGAGGGTTAGTGAGAAAGTGGTGGGGGGAAGGGATCGTCGAAAAGGATTCCTCTGGTTTGAAGTTGTGCTTTGATTGGTAAGAGGCTGCGAGGGAGCTGCATTATTTATCCCTTCATTGGCATTTAAGGGGGAAAAGGTTGAAGTCTTGGCTTGGTAGGGGGGGGGGTGCGACCCTTTCTCAAAATCCCATTACAAGTTACTTCCTCCCCTCCACTGTCATCGCCAGGGGTGAAAACCTCCCCGACAACCTAATTTCGAAAATTTCACCCTCAAAACTTGTCGGAAACCGAATATTCCAATTTTGTAGACCATACTGAACGTCCGGTCTCATTTGCTTTGGAATGAAGACCTGAGAGTTGAAGATTTTCCTAAACAAGGACCTTATTACCTCATGCAGTGTTGCCAGTTTGGGCGATTTATTGCAAATTGGGCTACTTTCATAAGGCCCAATCTGGGAACCCTGTAAACTGACAAAGTTGGGCTCTTGACAGTGTTGCCAGTTTGGGCGATTTATCGCAAAATGGGCTACTTTTTTAAGGCCCAATCTGGGAACCCTGTAATCTGACAAAGTTGGGCTCTTGACAGTGTTGCCAGTTTGGGCGATTTATTAGCAATTTGGGCTACTTTTTTAAGGCCCAATCTGGGAACCCTGTTATGTGACAAAGTTGGGCTCTTGACAGTGTTGCCAGTTTGGGCGATTTATCGCAAAATGGGCTACTTTTTTAAGGCCCAATCTGGGAACCCTGTAATCTGACAAAGTTGGGCTCTTGACAGTGTTGCCAGTTTGGGCGATTTATCGCAAAATGGGCTACTTTTTTAAAGCCCAATTTGGGAACCCTGTAATCTGACAAAGTTGGGCTCTTGACAGTGTTGCCAGTTTGGGCGATTTATCGCAAATTGGGCTACTTTTTTAAGGCCCAATCTGGCAACCCTGTAATCTGACAAAGTTGGGCTCTTGACAGTGTTGCCAGTTTGGGCGATTTATCGCAAATTGGGCTACTTTTATAAGGCCCAATCTGGCAACCCTGTTATCTGACAAAGTTGGGCTCTTGACAGTGTTGCCAGTTTGGGCGATTTAGTGCAAATTGGGCTACTTTTTAAGGCCCAATCTGGCAACCCTGTTATCTGACAAAGTTGGGCTTTTGACAGTGTTGCCAGTTTGGGCGATTTATCGCAAATTGGGCTACTTTTTAAGGCCCAATCTGGCAACCCTGTAATCTGACAAAGTTGGGCTCTTGACAGTGTTGCCAGTTTGGGCGATTTATCGCAAATTGGGCTACTTTTTAAGGCCCAATCTGGCAACCCTGTAATCTGACAAAGTTGGGCTCTTGACAGTGTTGCCAGTTTGGGCGATTTATCGCAAATTGGGCTACTTTTTAAGGCCCAATCTGGCAACCCTGTAATCTGACAAAGTTGGGCTCTTGACAGTGTTGCCAGTTTGGGCGATTTATCGCAAATTGGGCTACTTTTTAAGGCCCAATCTGGCAACCCTGTAATCTGACAAAGTTGGGCTCTTGACAGTGTTGCCAGTTTGGGCGATTTATCGCAAATTGGGCTACTTTTTTAAGGCCCAATCTGGCAACCCTGTAATCTGACAAAGTTGGGCTATTGACAGTGTTGCCAGTTTGGGCGATTTATCGCAAATTGGGCTACTTTTTAGGGCCCAATCTGGCAACCCTGTATTTGACAAAGTTGGGCTATTGACAGTGTTGCCAATTAGGGTGATTTATCGCAAATTGGGCTACTTTTTAAGGCCCAATCTGGCAACCCTGTACTTTGACAAAGTTGGGCTGTTGACAGTGTTGCCAGTTTGGGCGATTTATCGCAAATTGGGCTACTTTTTAAGGCCCAATCTGGCAACCCTGTAATCTGACAAAGTTGGGCTTTGACAGTGTTGCCAGTTTGGGCGATTTATCGCAAATTGGGCTACTTTTTAAGGCCCAATCTGGCAACCCTGTAATCTGACAAAGTTGGGCTCTTGACAGTGTTGCCAGTTTGGGCGATTTATTGCAAATTGGGCTACTTTTATAAGGCCCAATCTGGCAACCCTGTAATCTGACAAAGTTGGGCTCTTGACAGTGTTGCCAGTTTGGGCGATTTATCGCAAAATGGGCTACTTTTTTAAGGCCCAATCTGGGAACCCTGTAATCTGACAAAGTTGGGCTCTTGACAGTGTTGCCAGTTTGGGCGATTTATTAGCAATTTGGGCTACTTTCGTAAGGACCACCTCTCCTAACCTCCTAGACCCTCCCAGCACTACTCCCCCTACACCCTCCTTTTACCTCCCCAACCTTCCACTACCTCCCCCAATATTCTACTCCCATCATAAACGATTTTCTTTAACAAACCTTAGTGTCTTTAGCGAAAACGTTTGAAAGAAATAAAGTAAAAGGAGGTTTCTTAACGTCCCGTTTCTCGGCGGAGGTGTTAAATTGGTAAGACGGGAAGATTCCGGGGCTAACGTTCAATCAGTGCCTCTGATGGGCAGGTTGATTGGAGGTGCTGGTGGGGATGAGTGGGAGGGAACGAGTCACGTCTTAATTAAAGCCCGTAAGGCGAAATCATGGGTGCGGTAAAGTCCTCCCCTCCACTACTCCCCGCCACCACCCCCCCTCACTCCCCCTCAACCATCCCATTGTCTCAGACTCGTTTCGTTACCCGCACTTAACCGACAATTACCCACTAAAACGTCGAAGTGCCCCCAAAACTTAAATAGACTCCGAAATTATTTTATCGCCATTCTCCAACTTAGAGACCTAAAACATAAAAAGTTCAAAAATTTTTTTTTCTTTTCGGGTTTATATCGCAAAATAAAAGTTTGATCCGTTTTCCGGTTCTCTAAGATTTATTATAAAGGATAACATAAATTCTACTGGGAGAACTCTTCTTTTTTCCCCATATTTGTCACGAAAACAAATATGGAGGGACGGATTGTCATTTTTTAAAATAAAAACTTCCATCTCAAACCTTCAAATGAACCCTTCAATCAATTTTGTTAAATATCAAGGTTTTTTCCGCCTGGGGGAGATGAACCTAGTAGTTTGGGGGGGGGGTTCTAGGGTGAAAGGTCATGGGAGATGTGAGGGAGGTGGTGGAAGGTTGGGGATGTAGGGGACATTAGGGAAGTGATGGGTTGGTATTGATATTCGCGGAGAGGTTCTGTAGACCCCTAAATTTCATTGGGTTTTTCCTCCATACCTCATTTTAGGTGGTTTAGGTCGATTTTTTAAAAAATAATTACTTTTACAAACAACAGAAACTAATTTAATAAAAGGAAAATCTTGTGTCCGAGTTAATTTGTGCCTTTGAAGGATATTGGCGTGTTCTTAGAGTATGTTAAACATGCCCGTTTGAAAGAGGGGGAGGTGGAGGGGGTGTGGAGGGGGGGGTGGAGGGAAACGCTTGTCAAAGGGAACTTGTTGCTTCGAGCCAAGCTTTTACCCCCCCCCCTTCTACCTTGAAGCCTTTTCCTTCCCCCCACCCCTTTTTCGAGAAAACTCCGTCGCAACGGCACCGACCCATCATCATTGACGAGCCTCAAGGTCGGCCTACTTTTACCTCCTCCTTCAATTTCTTTTCGCCCGAGTTGAATAAACGAAAACTTCAGGATTTTCCTTATAAAAATTGCGTTTTTCCACTATTTTTGACCAATATTTGTACCGTTAGAAAGCTTTCATGTTAAAATGGTCAAAAATCATGGAAGTTATGGACGTTACAACTTTCAATTCTGCATTTCATGATTAAACGTTTCAACTTCCATAACTTCCACAATTTTAAACCGATTTTATTGTTATACATATCGTTGGAAAGCTCTTTAAAATATCTTTTTAACGGTATAAATATTGTTGAAATTGTTAATAAATAATGAACGTTATGGGAAAAAATTTGAGTCATGAAATTGTGCCGCATTGAAAGTGTTAAAATTTGTAATTTGCTTTGATTTGCAAATAATTAATTGGCTTGAGGTTGTTTTTGATTTTCTGCTCAAGAATTAAGGTTTTTCAATTAAATCTATGATTGAAAAAAGGTGAAAAAATGGTCAAAATTGACTTTGAGAGTGGATATTGAGCTCAAAAATGGAAAAAAAAAAAAAAAGGTATTATTTTAGTCGGAATTTAAGGTTTGAAAAAATCTTTTCACTCAAATGCGATCCGGGAGTGGATCTTAGGCGATAAAGGGGATTTAGTCAAATTTATGGGTGGCCGTTGGGAAATAATAGGGAGCGGATATAAACGTAAAGGGATCCTGGGCGGGAGGGCATTAGACCCCACAAGGATTAAAGCCAATTCCGAACGGCTCGGTGACAATTGAAAATCAACATTTATCAATATTTTTATATTTCGAACCACACCATCCCTGACTTATAACTTTGAAACTTTGCCATTGTTTAAACCTAGATTGGGGCTGAACTGCTGCACCGATTTTGTTGACCGAAAGACCATTTGACGTAAAAAAAAGTCTTTAAAAAAGCTATTTGTAAAAATCTCCAAAGGATGCGTAGTTTAGGAGTGTGTAAGCAAAAAACATGAAAAAGTTCTAAAATTTCAAGGATTTTGTTTCCCAGCGAAAAATGATCAAAATCTGTCTGAAAAGTGTCATTTCTTGTCAAAAAAGGGTCAAAATAAGGAGGAAAAAGGTCTTTTCTTCTCAAAAAGGGTCAAAATATGGCTTGAAAAAGATGTTTTCTTATCAAAAAAGTTTCAAACCCAGGTCTAAAAGGTTCTTTTTTTCCTAAAAGGGACAAAAACTGTCTGAAAAGAGTCTTTTCTTGTCAAAAATGGTCAAAATATGGCTAAAAATGGTCTTTTATTGTCAAAAAAGGGTCAAAATCAGGAAGGAAATGGTCTTTTCTTCTCAAAAAGGGTCAAAAAATGGCTAAAAAGGATCGTATCTTATCCAACAAGGTTCGAAACCTGATCTAAAAGGGTCTTTTCTTATCGAAAAGGGACAAAAACTGCCTGGACAGTGTCTTTTCTTGTCGAAAATGGTCAAAAACTGTCGGAAAAATTTTTTTTCTTATCAAGGCAGTCTGAAAAGTGTCTTCTCTTCAAAAAGGGTCAAAATTCGGCTTAAAAGGGTCTTTTCTTCGAAGAAATTTGATAATCTGGCTAAAAAAGCTGGCAAAAAAGGGAGGAAGAAAATGGTTTTTTTCTTACCAAAACGGGTCAAAATATGGCTTTAAAAGGATTTTTTTTTCTTATCAAACAAGGTTCGAAACCGGGTCTAAAGGGGTCTTTTCGTATCGAAAAGGGACCAACTGTCTGGACAATGGCTTTTCTTATCTGAAAAGTGACTTTTCTTGTCAAAAAGGGTCAAAAATAGGCTTAAGGTTACTTTTCCTGTCAAAAAGAGTCAAAAAATGTCCGAAAAGTCTCTTCAAAAAGGGTCCAAAATCAAGCTGGAAAGGATCTTTTCTTCAAAGAAATTTCAATTAAATCGAAAAAGATACAAAATCTGTCTAAAAGGGGTCTTTTTTAAGTCAAAAATGGTGCAAATCTTTCTTAGAAATGCCTTTTCTTGTCAAAAATCTATCTAAAAGGGTCAAAATCTGGCTGAAAAAGGTTCAAAATCAGGCTCTTTGGAATTTCATCGTCCCAGAAATGCGTGAAAAGGCCGGTACGCACGATTTTTGGATCATTTTTTTAAAATATTTGCGCTATAACAATAATATGTTCTTGAAGGGTTGACGAAGTGTTATAAAAAAGGGTTTTTCAAGCCTAAAAGTTTTCCGGCTTAGAAGAGTGTAGAAAAAGTGTAGCGTTTAAGTCTCATTAATTTGGCTTTGGTGGCCTTATTTATCTCGGCGGGATAGGATGGCCCTCAGCCTTAATCCTCTTATCCTCTATCCGACCGCTAACATCCAGATATCCCGTATCAGGTGCTTTTAACCTTTAAGTGCCATATACGTCTCTAAACAGTCAATTAACCAATTTTTCCACCTAAAAATAGTTAAAAACCGCACGCGTCTAATTAATCCGAGGAGCGAAATTGGTCTTTCAACCGAGCGTTAACTTCATTAATTTATGAGGGAACAAATAACTAATTAGTTTCGCTCTAAAGGGACTCCCCATTAATTTTAATTAGCGAAATACGCCGAACATGACAAAAAGGGCGCTTTCGAAATTTTATCGAGGTTAGGCAAACCAGGAAGACCGATCGGTTTTGCCGAACTGAAGACTCTTCGCCTTCTTTTTTGAGATTTCCCGAGCAGAGGAGGCTATTGAGGTCGGCCTCACAATTTCGACTTTCTAATTCGATTTGACCCTTGAAATCGTGCAATTTTGACTCTAAATACCTCAAAAAGAAAGCTATTGTACAACCCTCGAAACCGTGATTATGGGAAAGGGTCAAAAGAAACGATTAAGTACCTACTTAACTAAGCTTTTTGTCATTTTTAGATAAAATAGCTCAATTTTTACCCTTTTTTTCATTTTTCCAAGTTTGGGCTCAGTTTTTCTTTTTTCTTTTGATTTGGCCATTCAAATCAAAGAGTAAAATCAATTTTTATGTACAAAAATCGACAATCAAAACCATTTTTTCACTTTTTTTCATTATCTCCATCTATTATTTAAGTGCCTTCAATCCGTATTTACTTTTCCTTTTTGGACTCCATTATAATATTAGAGTCTCGAGTTGGAAAGAGGATCGACAACGGAAAAGGGATAATGGTGGACTTAGTTCGCCCCCCAAAAAGAAAGTGGTGGGGGGGAGTCTGGGGGTGGTGGGGGTAAAAAGGAAAACTCTCCCTCGGAGCTATCCATTTTATATTTACCTTTGGCAAACTCATTTAGAGTCGGAAACTTGGAGAATTGCTTTTTGAATTGTTATGGGGATCTTTCCCGTCCCTTCGATGCCCAACGTAAAGTATAAGTATTAGCACTTTCAATTTAACAATCCTTTGAATCTTTATTAACGCCTTAAGGGTGGGAAAACCGATTGAAAAACTTTTTTTTAAGACGATAAGACCCTTTTTACGTTTTCTAAATCGAAAATAAAAAATAGACGATACTTACTTTTGGTCATTAGAACAGGACACTTGGCTGAAAAGAAAAAGAAAAATTATAAATTAAAAAAAAATCAATTTTTTGTGTGTGTGGGATGTTGGGTAGGCAAAAAGTTGAGGGCTTTGATTATTTTAGGACAAAGGGATTGATTAAAGGGCGGAGCTTTTCGAGCACGTGGTAGTTAGGGACGTCTCTCTTTTCAGAGGAGGGCTCATCTCTGGGAAACCGTTAATGTGATTACCGGAGGTAACGAAAAGTCCCCTTCGTAGCCCGCAACTGGACAAAAACAAAATAAATTAAATTAAATCGATTTCCGCCCTTAAAATGAGATCCGTGGTCGTTTTACTGATTTCAGGTGGAATTTGACTTTTGATGAGGACGATTGAATTGATGTTTTTGATGTTAAAAGACAATTTTTTTGGTAAATCCAAGAAATGGGGTAACAAGGACCCCTAAATGGGGTAACAAGGAACTAGAGGACCCAAAAATGGAACTAGGGGACCCCAAAATGAAGCAAAAAGGAATCAGGGGATCCAAAAATAGGGTTAAAATGAGACTAAGGGATCCAAAAATGGGGTAAAATACAACTAGGGGACCCCGAAATGGGGTAAAAGTTGACTAGTTTTAAACTGGGTAACCTAAACCTAACCTTTTAAAAGTTTAAACTAGGTTTTAGTGACCCTAAAAATGGGTTATACATAGTTACGTAGAAAATAGAGTACCTAAAAAATATATGTCTAATTGGGGTAACTAGACATCAAAATGGGGTATAAGAGACGCTATATGGGAAAAGACTCTAAAATGGGGTAAAAGGGGAACTAGGTTACCCCAAAATTGGGTAAAAGGAATTTCCAAACAAATGGGGTAAAGGGGGACTTGGCAACCCAAAATTGGGTAAATGGGGAGTAGGGGACCACAAATGAAGGGAACTGGGTTGACCCAAAATGGTGTAAGAGAGGAATAGAGCACCAAAAGGGGTAACAAGGACACCTAAATAGAGTAACAAGGAACTAGGGGACCCAAAAATGGGGTTAAAAGAGGACCAGGGGACCAAAAAATGGAACTAGGGGACCCCAAAATGAAGCAAAAAGGAACCAGGGAACCCAAAAATAGGGTTGAAAGGAGACTAAGGGACCCAAAAATGGGGTAAAATGGAACTAGGGGACCCCGATATGGGGTAAAAGTTGACTAGGTCACTAGAAAACCAAAAAAATGGGATAAAAGGGGACCCCAAAATGGAGTAAAAGGGGGCTAACAGACCCCCAAAATGAAGCAAAAAGGAACCAGCGGATCCAAAAATAGGGTTAAAAGGAGACTAAGGGACCCAAAAATGGGGTAAAATGGAACTAGGGGACCCCGAAATGGGGTAAAAGGGGGCTAACAGACCCCAAAATGGAGTAAA
>JAGWEN010001151.1:0-37958 GCA_018703685.1 Orius laevigatus
AGCAAGGATCGGTTGATTTTTTAACTTTCTCAAAGAGAAGTTATTGTAATACCGTCGGATTCGGGTTTTTGGGGAAAATTTTTGGAAAAACCTCAAAATCGACATTTTAAAAGCTAAATTTTGGTCAAAAAAACAAAAACAAAAAAAAACCCCTCAAAATCAACATTTAAAAAGCCTAATTTTGTTCAAAAAACCTCGAAATCAACATTTTTAAAGCCTAATTTTCGTCCAAAAACCTCAAAATCAACATTCATAAGGCCACATTTTCGTCAAAAACCTCGAAATCAAAATTTATAATTGCCTAATTTTCGTCAAACAACCTCAAAATCATGGTTGTAATACCAATTTTTCTACAAAAAAATCTCAAAATTAACGTTTCAAGTGCAATTTCGTTTGTCAAAAACCTCAAAATCAACACTTTTAAAGCCTAATTTTCGTCCAAAACCCTCGAAATCAACATTTAAGATGCCCAATTTTCGTCTAAAAACCTCAAAATCAACACTTTTAACGCCTAATTTTGATTTAAAAAAAACCTCGAAATCGACATTTTAAAAGCTAAATTTTGGTCAAAAAAACAAAAACAAAAAAAAACCCCTCAAAATCAACATTTAAAAAGCCTAATTTTGGTCAAAAAACCTCGAAATCAACATTTATGATGCCTAATTTTCGTCCAAAAACCTCAAAATCAACATTCATAAGGCCACATTTTCGTCAAAAACCTCGAAATCAAAATTTATAATTGCCTAATTTTCGTCAAACAACCTCAAAATCATGGTTGTAATACCAATTTTTCTCAAAAAAATCTCAAAATTAACGTTTCAAGTGCAATTTCGTTTGTCAAAAACCTCAAAATCAACACTTTTAAAGCCTAATTTTCGTCCAAAACCCTCGAAATCAACATTTAAGATGCCCAATTTTCGTCTAAAAACCTCAAAATCAACACTTTTAAAGCCTAATTTTGTTCAAAAAACCTCGAAATCAACATTTTTAAAGCCTAATTTTCGTCCAAAAACCTCGAAATCAACATTTATGATGCCTAATTTTCGTCAAAAAACTTCAAAATCATCTTTAAATTGACAATTTTTTGTCAAAAACCTCAAAATCATGATGGTGAGAGCAAATATTGTTGTCAAAAAATCTCAAAATCAACGTTTAAAGTGCAATTTATTTTGTCAAAAACCTCAAAATCAACATTTTAAAACCCAAATTTCATCCAAAAACCTCAAAGTTAACATTCAAAACTTTGAGGATTTAATTTGTTTAAAAGAGGGCCGCACTGTGAAAAAGTTAGGGAACCATCTCCTCCTAATTAACTAATTAGGTAATTATAATGTGTTTGAGTGAAATTAGTCCCATTTTCATAAAATTATCACCAAATTCAAGTTATGTTAGAAAAAAAGGATTCATTTCCCCCAAAATCTATGGATCCCCCGAAATCTGTAGACCTTTGAGAAAGTTCGTGTCTCTGTGCAAGCTCCAGGACCAATACTTTTAATTTTTACATCGCTTCCCGTATTACTGAGGCATGAAGGCTCAAGAAAGGAGACGTGTGTCCAAATATGGGAGCCATGTCGGCAAATCTTAAGTGCCTCGTCTGGAATGTTTTTTTTTATAATTAAATGGTAACAGCATTTTCTTTAATAATCTTAATAATGGATTTTAAATGTCGTTTGCTTCTTTTATAATTACTAAAAATTCCATTATGTCCAGCATGAAATCCGAAAGGAAAGAAATTCAATTACGAACCCTGGACACGAGTTCTTTAATAAAGTCAATTTCGATTCCGAACAATGGCGACGAAAGGTCAGGATTCATTTCAAACAAATCATTCTCAACGATCAATCCTCAAACAACGACGTCTGCCCCAGGGTTAACAATTATGAATTCTTTTATTCGAAACCATCTTCGTCTTATCCTGATGAAAATAAATTCAAAATACAGAGCAAATTAGAATAATAGCTAAAATAATTAGTGCGATCTAAAATTAATATGAAGGTGAAACATAAATTAATTAGCGTGAGAGGCCTTGAAATTACAAAAAAAAAAAAATCAGGATGTAAAAAAAAAAAGTTCAACAAAAACGTGTGAACTTAACAAGGAAAGTTAAAAAAAAAGAAAAATTCCTTGCACTAATCTCTTTATGCCCTACTCTATACATATATGGTGAAAATTTGGTGAAGATCTTCGGCCGCACGATTTCATGATCCTTTAAATTCGCAGGTCAGCCATGAAACATCAGTTTTTGTACCTATTTTGTGATTGCTGGCAAAATGATCCCTTGAAATTTGATTTTTTTTTTTTCTTTTTGAAAGTGTAATTATGAGTAAAAGATGTAGGTGAAAATGATTGAGCAAGGTGTTTCATAAAATATCATTCCTTAAAGGTTGAGGCGTGTGAAAAACGCGATGAAAAAAGGATATTATCATAAAAAAAGGAGTCGGAAAGTACATAGACTGAAGTGAATTCTTGCTAGATTGAGTGTAATCGGCGATGTGAGGATCCCCTGGGTCCGCGGTATTAAAATAACGCGAGGAACGCCTGGAAGGGCATTTTCAACCTCCGTCGACGCTCCGATTGCGATTAAAAAGGCGGCGAGCCGGCGAGGAACGTTAGAAAATATTGGCTTTCCACGTGAGTCTCGCGTATTAGACTGCATGTCGACGTGGAAGCGGATTCTTGGGGAGTTTGCTAAATCTATATATGGAATGAGGTCGATCCTGTTTGAAGAAGGCTCAAGTCGGTATGCGGCACGTTAGTCTTATCGCGTACATATAAAATAAGAAAAGGATGTAGGCAATTCTGTTTTTATTTAAAATATGTACGGTTGATGATAGCAGGTGCAGAGGATTTCTAGAAAACTCCTGCTTATTCAAAAGACAAAGATTTTGATTGGCCTCCTCCTACTCCTCCTCCTCCTCCTCATTCTCCTCCTCCTTCTTCTCCTCCTCCTCCTCCACCCTCGCGTGGCGTAGAACCGGCATTTTATATCTACTCTCGCTCACCAAAGTGTTCAGAGTCTAAGAAAACTTCTGCTTATTCAAAAGACAAAGATTTTGATTGGCCTCCTACTCCTCCTCCTCCTTCTCCTCCTCCTCCTCCACCCTCGCGTGGGGTAGAACCGGCATTTTATACCTACTCTCGCTCACCAAAGTGTTCAGAGTCTAAAAAAACTTCTGCTTATTCAAAAGACAAAGATTTTGATTGGCCTCCTCCTTCTCCTTCTCCTTCTCCTTCTCCTCCTCCTTCTCCTCCTCCTCCTTCTCCTCCTCCTCCTCCACCCTCGCGTGGCCTAGAACCTTCATTTTATATCTACTCTCGCTCACCAAAGTGTTCAGAGTCTAAGAAAACTTCTGCTTATTCAAAAGACAAAGATTTTGATTGGCCTCCTCCTTCTCCTTCTCCTTCTCCTTCTCCTTCTCCTCCTCCTCCTCCTTCTCCTCCTCCTCCTTTCCTTCTCCTCCTCCTCCTTCTCCTTCTCCTCCTCCTCCTCCTCCTTCTCCTCCTCCTCCTCCACCCTCGCGTGGGGTAGAACCGGCATTTTGTATCTACTCTCGCTCACCAAAGTGTTCAGAGTCTAGAAAACTTTTGCTTATTCAAAAGACAAAGATTTTGATTGGCCTCCTCCTCCTCCTCCTCCTCCTCCTCCTCCTCCTCCTCCTCCTCCTCCTCCTCCTCCTCCACCCTCGCGTGGGGTAGAACCGGCATTTTGTATCTACTCTCGCTCACCAAAGTGTTCAGAGTCTAGAAAACTTTTGCTTATTCAAAAGACAAAGATTTTGATTGGCCTCCCTCCTCTCCTTCCCCTCCTCCTCCTCCTCCTCCCCTCGCGTGCGTAGAACCGCATTTTCTATACTCTCGCTCACCAAAGTGTTCAGAGTCTAAAAAAACTTCTGCTTATTCAAAAGACAAAGATTTTGATTGGCCTCCTCCTTCTCCTTCTCCTTCTCCTTCTCCTTCTCCTTCTCCTTCTCCTTCTCCTTCTCCTCCTCCTCCTCCTTCTCCTCCTCCTCCTCCACCCTCGCGTGGCGTAGAACCGGCATTTTATATACTCTCGCTCAGCAAAGTGTTCAGAGTCTAAAAAAACTTCTGCTTATTCAAAAGACAAAGATTTTGATTGGCCTCTCCTTCTCCTTCTCCTTCTCCTCCTCCTCCTTCTCCTCCTCCTTCTCCTCCTCCTCCTCCACCCTCGCGTGGCGTAGAACCGGCATTTTATATACTCTCGCTCACCAAAGTGTTCAGAGTCTAAAAAAACTTCTGCTTATTCAAAAGACAAAGATTTTGATTGGCCTCCTCCTTCTCCTTCTCCTCCTCCCTCTTCTCCTCCTCCTCCTCCTCCTCCTCCTCTCTCCTCCTCCTCCACCCTCGCGTGGCGAACCGCATTTTATATCTACTCTCGCTCACCAAAGTGTTCAGAGTCTAAGAAAACTTCTGCTTATTCAAAAGACAAAGATTTTGATTGGCCTCCTACTCCTCCTCCTCCTTCTCCTCCTCCTCCTCCACCCTCGCGTGGTGTAGAACCGGCATTTTGTATCTACTCTCGCTCACCAAAGTGTTCAGAGTCTAGAAAACTTTTGCTTATTCAAAAGACAAAGATTTTGATTGGCCTCCTCCTCCTCCTCCTCCTCCTCCTCCTCCACCCTCGCCTGGCGTAGAACCGGCATTTTATATACTCTCGCTCACCAGCGTTTAGATCTTAATTACAAAACTTTTTCGTCATTTTCGACTTAAAGTTTGAAAAAAGACGTTACTTAAATTCTGACATTGAATTATCGGCGTAGAGAATTTGATTAAACGATTTTACATAACTAAGGAACAAGTGTGATGAAAGAGATTGCTCATTTACGGTGCATCGGTTTCTGATTGCAATAATAAATCGAGCGAAGATATTTTGAGGTTGATAGCGGAGAGGAAGGGGCCCGGAGCCCGTGTGAGTTATGAAAATATGTACCTACACTTTTCGTAATAATCAGAACTCACGATTTTCGTGATCAGAAAGTAAGGAGGGGCTTCTGTTGTGGCCCTTCGTCTCGCCAAAACTTGATTTTTTTTCAATCCTTCCAGTCTCTTCTTCGCTTCTCTTAAGTTCAAATCGTCAACTTTCTCAACTTTGATGAAAAATTATTAAAATGTGGCCTGAGAAGTTTGTTTCATATTTTTGTGTATACTCAACAGTGACAAGGATGCTCTGAGGATCTCAATTTTTAATTTATTAACTAAAGTAATTAAAAAACAAAATAAACTGCTATTAAATTAAATTTATTTCAAAACCCTCGCACAGGTTTTCAGTGACTTTAATGGTTGGAAAGAACAGAAGCGCGCCAGAGTTTTCGACGGAAAATCGCTTTTAAAACGTTGATTTTGAGATTTTTGACGAAAATTAAGCTCTTAAAACGTTGATTTGAATATTTATGACGAAAAATTGTCTCTTAAAACCTTAATTTTGAACTCTTTTGGACGAAAATTTCGCTTTGCGATTGTTTATTTTGATATTTTTGACAAAAAATTGTCTCATTTTGAGAGTTTTTTTGACCAAAATTTTGGCTTTATTAATGTCGATTTTGAGGTTTTTGAAGAAAAATTGCACTTTAAAGGTTGATTTTGTGTTTTATGACGAAAAATTAACCTTAATTTTAATCTTTTGGACGAAAATTTCGCTTGTTTTTTCATAGAACCTTAATTTAGAGTTTTTTTGAGGAAAATGTCGTATTACATATTAATGTTGATTTTGAGGTTTTTATGGATTCCGCCACTGTTTTTAACTTCAAAAAAATTAATCGGAAGAGTTTAAAAATGTCCTAGAAGTTAAAAAAAAAATTCATTTTAAGTTTATGAAGCCATAGAAAAGGCGATAAAATGGAATGTGATGGGCAATGGGTTTTAAAAAATAAAGAAGTTATTTTAAACTTTTTATTACATGAATGGCTTATAATTGAATTTCTCATAAATTTTTATGTTGAACGTTTTTAAATCGGAAATATATTTTTATCGTTCGATAACTGTGGATTTTGAAAAGTCGAATATTAGAGGCGAGTTCATTAAGGTATAATTCAGAAGCTGGCCGTTTAGGTGAAACACTGACGTTTTCTAATGTCGTTAAACCTTTTGAGCTTTTGGAACGAAAATTTCGCTTTGTGATTGTTTATTTTGATATTTTCGTCGAAAAATTGTCTCTTAGAACCTTGATTTTGAGGTTTTTTTTACCAAAATTTTGGCTTTATTAATGACGATTTTGAGGTTTTTGACGAAAATTTGGCTCTTAAAATGTTGATTTTAATATTTATGACGAAAAATTGTCTCTTAGAACGTTGATTTTGTGTTTTATGACGAAAAATTGTCTCTTGAAACCTTTATTTTGAGGTTTTTGACGAAAACTGGCTCTTAAAACGTTGATTTTGGGGTTCATAACGAAAAATTGTCTCTTAGAATCTTGATTTTGAGGTTTTTTGACCAAAATTTTGGCTTTATTAATGTTGATTTTGAGGTTTTTGACGAAAATTTAGCTCCTAAAATGTTGATTTTCATGTTAATGACGAAAAATTGTCACGTTGATATTGTGTTTCAAGACGAAATATCGTCTCTTGAAACCTTTATTTCAAGGTTTTCGACAAATAAATAAATAAATAATAAAAGTATTGGTCCTGGAGCTTGCCCAGAGACACGAACTTTCTCAAAGGTCTACAGATTTCGGGGGATCCATAAATTTCACCCAAACAAATTATAATTATTTAATTAGTTAATTAATTTATAGAAATTTTTTTTTCAGTCACAACTTGAATTTGGTGATAAATTTATGAAAATAGGACTAATTCCTCTCAAGCACATCATAATTACCTAATTAGTTATTTACTTAATTAATTAATTAATTTTTGGAAAAAAAATTTTTTCTGTCATAACTTGAATTTGGTGATAATTTTATGAAAATGGGACTAATTTCACTCGAACACATTACAATTACCTAATTAGTTAATTAATTAATTATTTAATTATTTTTTGAGAATTTTTTTTCAATCATACCTAACTTGAATTTGGTGATAATTTTATGAAAATGGGAAAATTAAGTTAATTAGTCATAATTACCTAATTACATAATTAATTACCTAATTAGTTAATGAAATTTAATCGGGATCACGTGAAGATTATTTGGTTAAAATTTGGTGAAGATCGGACCGGTAGAAAGGCCGTAGGACATTTTTGCAAACTTTAGACAGACATATCTCCGCCATTTTGTCGAATTTCAAAAATCGCTCTCGTCACTTTCAAGATAACCACGAAAGGAAGATTGTGTGAAAATTTCGTGAAAATCGGATGAAAATTGTGGCCGTGAAGTGTTCCGGAAAAAAAGGCGACGGACGGACGGACGGACGGCCGGCACCACAGACAAGGTGATGTCCGACAAAGATCAAAAGTCAGTTTGACCCTAGGGGGTCTGGAAGACCCTTCCTCAAAAACCCGAATCCGACGGTATTACAATAACTTCTCTTTGAGAAAGTTAAAAAAAATTGCACTTAAAACGTTGATTTTGTGTTTTATGACGAAAAATTTTCTCTTAAAACCTTAATTTAGAGGTTTTTGAGGAAAATTTCGCATTACATATTAATGTTGATTTTGAGGTTTTTATGGACGCTGATTCCGCCACTATTTTTAACTTCAAAAAATCAATCTGACGAGTTTAAAAATGTCCTAGAAGTTATTGATTTTAAGTTTATGAAGCCATAGAAAAGGCGATAACTGTGGATTTTGAAAAGTCGAATAGAGTTCATTAAGGTATAATTCAGAAGCTGGCCGTATGTTACGTTTAGGTGAAAGAGTGACGTTTTCTAATGTCGTTAAAGTCATTCGTCCAGTTTATTGAGAAATGTTAAAAATACGCAATATAAACTGGGTTAAAGATGACGTTGAAATCTGAAGAGTTTATGACCTCGAGAAAGGGTGCATTTGAACATTTTGAAAACGGAGCGAGAAACGAATCGGTTTCCAAGTCAAATTATGCAAAACCTTATTCATAGTGGCCGACTAATTTCACGGTAATCACATTAGGTTTCTCTCTCTCCGGGGGAAGGGAGCCATCAGTCAAGTGGCCGTCGATTCGTGTGAGAGCTTCCTCACCCACTCCTCCACATTTTCAATTTCTTCTTTCCAGTCAACCCACCCAAATACACCCTTCTCATCATTCTAATCCTTTACACATCCGGCTTAAACTTTCAAAATGAAACAATTTTTAGAGAATATTTACATTTCGAGATTTAAAACACCTTTCACATTCTCATCGGACTCGTAAATTTTATTCGTTTCGGGAGCTCATTTTGAGTTTTATATCGAGGGGTCGATACGCGAAAAAGTAGCGACTTTCAGAACTCTCAGTAATATCGTACATAGGATTGGAATTTACGAGTATTACGTAGTACCGGTTTTCTCCTTCGTTTTGACATTCCTGTCATTAACTCCAATTAAATATGTGCCGGAAGAGGAGAATACATAAGAGCAGGGGCGGACTGGGACCTTAGGGTGTGGGTGGGTTTTCAGTTAAGGGGGAACAGAAAATTGGCTCTTAGAAAAATATATTCAGCAAAAACAGAGGTTCCCAAACTTTTTCACAGTGCGCCCCCTTTTTAACAAATTAAAACCTTTCCCCCCCCCCCTAAAGTTTTGAATGTTAACTTTGAGGTTTTTGGATGAAATTTGGGTTTTAAAATGTTGATTCTGAGGTTTTTGACAAAAGAAATTGCACTTAAAACGTCGATTAAAAAAAAAATTTGCTCTTATAACCATGATTTGGAGGTTTTTGACAAAAAAAATTGCCAATTTAAAGTTGATATTGAGATTTTAAACGAAAATTAGGCATTTATAAATGTTAATTTTGAGGTTTTTGACGAAAATTTGGCTTTATAAATGCTAATTTTGAGGTTTTTGACGAAAATTTGCCTTTAAAAAGGTTGATTTCGAGGTTTTTTGACCAAAATTATGCTTTTTAAATGTTGATTTTGAGGTTTTTGACCAAAATTTGGCTTTTAAAAGTTGATTTTGAGGTTTTTTGTACGAAAATTAAGCTTCATAAATGTTGATTTTGAGGTTTTTGACGAAAATTTGCCTTGTCAATTTCGATGTTTTTTGACCAAAATTAGGCTTTTTAAATGTTGATTTCGAGGTTTTTTGACGAAAATTAGACTTTTTAAATGTTGATTTTGAGGTTTTTGGACGAAAATTAGGCTTTTTAAATGTTGATTTCGAGGTTTTTTGACCATAATTAGGCTTTTAAATGTTGATTTTGAGGTTTTTTGACGAAAATTAGGCTTTACAAATGTTGATTTTGAGGTTTTTGACGAATTTTTGGGGATATTTGCACACACAAAAAATCAATCAAAGTGCGTTCTGTCAGTCTGCCCCTGTTTGGACTCATTTGCTGGGCGGAACGCTGCCCAACCTCCTTGTATGCCAATTTGGTGAAGATACCGTAATAACTGAAAAAAGTTTAAAAAAAAAAACTGTTTCATTCATTTCATTTTACGAAAATTAGGCTTTACTAATGTGATTTTGAAGTTTTTCACGAATTTTTGGGGATATTTGCACACAACAACCAGACCCGGGGTGTCGCCGCCTCTATGTATTCTCTGCAGGTGGGTTCTGTCCACCCCTCCCCCCCGGGCCAGTCCGCCCCTGTACGAGGAATCGATTCCAATTGACATATTTCAATTTTGATGCACAGGTTGGCCAAGAAAGGCGCTCATTAATGATTTTGTAGCGTTAAAAGATTTTGTAACTCGGAGATGACCTCCGAAATTGGCAGGACTTGCACGATTCATCACGAAGTGAAAATAACAAAAATTTGCCTGTAACGCGTATCCCTTTTGCAAGAATCCGTGATGCAAGAAAAACTAAATGCAATTGCTAATTATGAGGTAATTTTTATAGATTTGATAACGAATTTACCTATTTTAGTTCTGCTCATGTTTAAAGTCTGCGTTAAACGTATTAAATATTAAAGAGGACCAATTGAAGAGAAAAATTTAAATAAATCGTGTTAGAAAGTTAAAAATGGCCATTAATTCGTTCGGTGTTGAAACAACGAAATTAGAAGCGATTTTGATATTATTTGGGTGGACCCGATCGAAAAAAGGCGATAACGTCGATTATGGTGAAAGGGCGACGAGGCCTCCAAGATGCAAATTTCAAACAAAATTTTTTGAATCCGAAAATCGTGCCTTGAATTTGATGCTTTCTGTTCATCTTCAGGGTTATGTAAACGTGGAATTTCTGCTTGTTTACGATTTACTTTTAAATGTTTTCGGTAGTTAAATATTTTAAATTTTACTGCTTAAAATATCTAAAGAACATAGAAAACCATTAGTCGTCTATTAATTTCCTTATATGCTTATCTAAAATTCATCTTGTTTATTAGGAGGAAATAAAATCTTTCAAATACTAAAAGGTTGGGAGCCATGAAACAGTTTTTTTTTAAACTTTCTTTAGTTATTACGGTATCTTCACCAAATTGGCATACAAGGAGGTTGGGCAGCGTTCCGCCCAGCAAATGAGTCCAAACAGGGGCAGACTGGCCCGGGTGGGGCGGGTGGACAGAACGCACTTTGATTGATTTTTTTTGTGTGCAAATATCCCCAAAAATTCGTCAAAAACCTCAAAATCAACATTTGTAAAGCCTAATTTTGGTCAAAAAACCTCAAAATCAACATTTATGAAGCCTAATTTTCGTCCGAAAACCTCAAAATCAACATTTAAAAAGCCTAATTTTGGTTAAAAAAAACTCGAAATCAACATTAATGATGCCTAATTTTGGTCAAAAAACCTCAAAATCAACATTTAAAAAGCCTAATTTTGGTCAAAAAAACTCGAAATCAACATTTATGATGCCTAATTTTCGTCCAAAAACCTCAAAATCAACATTTAAAAAGCCTAATTTTGGTAAAAAAAACCGAAATCAACATAATGATGCCTAATTTGGAAAAAACCTCAAAATCAACATTTAAAAAGCAATTTTGGTCAAAAAAACTCGAATCAACATTTGATGCTAATTTTGGTCAAAAAACTCGAAATCACTTTAAAAAGCCTAATTTTGGTAAAAAAACTCAAATCAACATTATGATGCCTAATTTTGGTCAAAAAACCTCAAAATCAACATTTAAAAAGCCTAATTTTGGTCAAAAAAACTCGAAATCAACATTTATGATGCCTAATTTTGGTCAAAAAACCTCGAAATCAACATTTAAAAAGCCTAATTTTGGTTAAAAAAAACTCGAAATCAACATTAATGATGCCTAATTTTGGTCAAAAAACCTCAAAATCAACATTTAAAAAGCCTAATTTTGGTCAAAAAAACTCGAAATCAACATTTATGATGCCTAATTTTGGTCAAAAAACCTCGAAATCAACATTTAAAAAGCCAAATTTTCGTCAAAAACCTCAAAATCAACATTTATGATGCCTAATTTTCGTCCAAAAACCTTAAAATCAACATTCATAAAGCCACATTTTCGTCAAAAAACCTCAAAATCATGGTTGTAATACCAATTTTTGTCAAAAAAAAAAAATCTCAAAATTAACGTTTTAAGTGCAATTTCTTTTGTCAAAAACCTCAAAATCAACATTTTCAAAGCCTAATTTTGGTCAAAAAACCTCGAAATCAACATTTATGATGCCCAATTTTCGTCTAAAAACCTCAAAATCAACACTTTTAAAGCCTAATTTTGGTCAAAAAACCTCGAAATCAACATTTATGATGCCCAATTTTCGTCAAAAACCTCATAATCAACTTGCATTTATAAAGTTAAATTTTCGTCGAAAACCTCGAAATCAACATAAAAAACCAATTTTCTGTTAAATTCCATCAGGGCGCCCCCTTAACTGAAAACCCACCCACACCCTAAGGTCCCAGTCGGCCCCTGAGTCCAAAATTAAAAATAAATACAGGGATAGCATAATGTTGTCCATTTTCGTATCTATGAATAAAATACGATTCTTTTTCCCAACAAAAGGAAGTATTATTGTTTTTAAATGAACCCATTAAAATACTCTCCGGGGCGATTTTAATCATAGCGACGTAATTAATTATCGTGATTCATTACATGGCCCCTCAAATAAATTCAAACGGAAAAGGTTTTTTCGAATATTTTTTCTAATTTATTGGATAGGTACGTAAATTGAAAACGTTTTAAAAAAAAACTGATTTAGACATTTATATAGGTTTCGCATATTTATTAGGTTTTAAATTACTATGAGTGTTTATTGGATTTAAATGGCTGGAACAAAACTTTTTTTTTCTTTATAAAATGAGTTTTAATTTTATTCATGGCCTAAGGCTGATCCAGATATTCCAGATCAAATCAGCAAAAAAAAAAAAAATTTTGGAATGTTACTTTGAGTTTTTAGACAAAAAAAAAACCTTAAAATGTTGAATTTGAGGTTTTTGACGATTGGCTTAAAAACGTTGATTTTGAGGTCCTTTACGAAAAATTTTCTCTTGAAATGTTAATTTAGAGGTTTTTGACGAAAAATTGGCTCTTTGAACGTTGATTTTTTAGGATTTTAAGAGTGTACTAAAGGCCCCCGGTTTTTTTCTGTGAAAATTTTTTTATTTTTTTATCTTTTCTAATTAAATGTCGATCAACTAGCTTGCTCCTAAAAAGTATTTCGCTAGGAGAAAAAAATAGAATAATCTTATTCTCCGATTTGCTCCCGAACTTATGAACCGATTTTCGATTTTTTGGTCTCGTTTTTTCTAATATTTTTTGAAGATACTCCTAATAGAGTCGAATTTGATTTTTTTTAAGTTATACAAGAAATAAAATAAAAAATCTGGAAAAATATTTTTTTGGAGCACATAAATAGTTCGGCATTTAAAAATCAATGAAATTAAAAAAAAAATTGTTAAAAAATTCTGAGTAGAACCGGAGATAATCGGAGAATACTAAAACCGGGGCCTTTAGTACATACACTCTTAATGAAAAAGTGTCTCTAAATTAGCCTTCAGCTTTTTTTTAACCCTTTTTAGGTTTTTTGCTTGAGCATTGCCTGATGTGATTCGATTTTAAATGGGAATAAATCAGCCGAATGTCCAATGTTAACCGCATTCTAGTCGTTTCATTGTAAAGAGAAGTCATTTACAACAATTAGGAATTTGGCTTCGAAAGGAGGTGGAGAATATTGAACGAGTTCTTAGGATTTACGACCACATTGGCCACTTTTCGCTTTCGGAATCCTGAAAATCCTCTCCTTTTTCATAATTCTCTTGTTTTCTCGAAAATCAAATTTTCAAAGATTTCTAAAAAAAATTAAAAAATTCTTGACGCTTGAGAAGTGGGAAAAAAGTTGCGAGATGGGAAAGTTGACGTCGAGGAAATTTACGGACTGCTTTTTTAAAACTCCAAGAATTGAGACAAATATTCGAAAAAAAGTGCCTTTTTAAGACGGATTAAGATGCTTCGTCATAAACCTCAAAATCAAGGTTTTAAGAGTCAATTTTGTTGTCAAAAAATCCCAAAATCAAGGTTTTAAGAGCTGAAATTTTAGTCAAAAACATCAAAATCAAGGTTTTAAGAGACCATTTTTCGTCATAAGTGTCATTTATCGTCAAAAAAAAAAAAAAAAAAAAAAAAAACCTTAAAATCTACATTTTAAAAACCGATTATTCATCAGAAACCTCAAAATCGATGTTTAAGAGGAAAATTTTTCGTTAAAAACCATCAAAATCAAGGTTTTAAGAGACAATGTTTCGTCATAAACCTCAAAATCAAGGTTTTGAGAGCTGAAATTTTCGTAAAAAACATCAAAATCAACGTTTTAAGAGTAATTTTTTGTCAAAAACCTCAAAATCAGGGTTTAAAGAGTCACAATTTTCGTCAAAAACATCAATATCAATGTTTTAAGAGACAATTTTTTTGTCAAAAACCTTTTATTACCATAACAAATTTCACTTTTTAGAGGCACTTGATGAAAACAATTAGTAAAAAATGAACGGGTGAAAAATCACCCAAGGTGGTGAGAAATGAAACTACAGTTTTCAGGTGGTGGTACTAGGGTTAAGAGTCTAATAAAATCCCCATTTAAAACGGCGAATGTCACCTTAAAACGGGCTAATTAACAATCGAATGATGGTTGAATTTATTGAGGCCGTGAACGCGATAACGAGTTTAAATGCGTGTCGCCCTTCCTACGTTCGACTTTTCCCAAAAAATTTTAATTGTTCCCAAAATGTCCGCTTTTAAATAAATTCCGATCGGGAGTCCAATAACCGTCCTTAGGAAAAAAGCGGTTTCTTCGAAATCGAAATCGTCCGGCCAATAAAAATTGTTTTCATTCGTCTCTCTTTCGAATGTGACGCTAAGTTTCGAACGATTTTTCGCCTACAATTAATCAGCTCCAATTAAGATTCCTCGCGCGGTCCTTCAGATGCGAAAAACATTAAATAATTGTTTTTAAACTTCAAAATACCAGAACCTCCAAGGATTCCCGTTTAATTGGATTTTTTCAACGACTCTCCCAACCTCCGCTCTTATTCATTTCGGATCTTTCTTTATTTCTCTATTTTTGGAGGAGTCAATGGCACGTCGTTCCACTCTTATCATTACCCTACTCACCCATCCCTCCCATCACCTCTCCTACCATCCCATCACCTCCCCGGCCATCCCATCACCTCCCCTGCCATCCCATCACCTCCCCTGCCATCCCATCACCTCCCCTACCATCCCATCACCTCCCCTGCCATCCCATCACCTCCCCTACCATCCCAATCACCTCCCCTACCATCCCATCACCTCCCCTACCATCCCATCACCTCCCCTAGCATCCCATCACCTCCCCTGCCGTCCCATCACCTCCCCTACCATCCCATCACCTCCCCTACCATCCCAACACCTCCCCTACCATCCCATCACCTCCCCTGCCGTCCCATCACCTCCCCTACCATCCCATCACCTCCCCTGCCGTCCCATCACCTCCCCAACCATCCCATCACCTCCCCTACCATCCAATCACCTCCCCTGCCATCCCATCACCTCCCCAACCATCCCATCACCTCCCCTGCCATCCCATCACCTCCCCTGCCATCCCATCACCTCCCCTACCATCCCATCACCTCCCCTACCATCCCATCACCTCCCCTGCCATCCCATCACCTTCCCTACCATCCCATCACCTCCCCTGCCATCCCATCACCTCCCCAACCATCCCATCACCTTCCCTACCATCCCATCACCTCCCCTGCCATCCCATCACCTCCCCTACCATCCCATCACCTCCCCTGCCATCCCATCACCTCCCCTGCCATCCCATCACCTTCCCTACCATCCCATCACCTCCCCTGCCATCCCATCACCTCCCCTGCCATCCCATCACCTCCC
The DNA here is from genome assembly GCA_018703685.1 of Orius laevigatus. Taxonomy (NCBI): domain Eukaryota; kingdom Metazoa; phylum Arthropoda; class Insecta; order Hemiptera; family Anthocoridae; genus Orius; species Orius laevigatus. Next base: position 15,351 of record JAGWEN010001151.1, read on the forward strand.
CGACCATCCCAACACCTCCCCTACCATCCCATCACCTCCCCTGCCGTCCCATCACCTCCCCTACCATCCCATCACCTCCCCTACCCTCTCCCCACCCTACCAAGTGTTTGGTTAACCAGCTGTTTCACAAATCGGGCCGGACAAAAATTTTTAAAGATCATTTAGCGATGAGAACCGCTAGAGTGCATCGAAGAAAAAAAAAACGCATCGATCCATTTGTGGTAGAAGGTTATTATTGGATAATGAACCATTTTACATGCTAACTGCCCCTCTACATGAATATGTAAATTCTTTATTTAGCGCCTTTCTTTCAAATCGCCTAATGGCATTTCATCCCGCCCATGTCAGAGAGCTACCGCACGAATAAAAACGTGATCCCATTAGAAGTTCCGAAAGAGCAAAATGAGAAATTATTAGGTATTAAGCAAGTTTTCAAATTAAATATTACGTTTTTGGAAGGTGTGCATCTTGGTGATTTTTAAACGATTATGGCCTCCATAAATTTTTGATCAGCCATATAATTTTGTTCGCCCCCCTCCTAAAATTATACATTTAGATTATAATTAAAAAAGGTTTTGACAAATCGCTCCTTTCTCAATATTATATTTAATAAAAGAACAACTTATGCACATAAATTATCAGTTTCTCACAATTTTTCGGCGAAAAATATAAGATTTACGGCCTCATTTCAGAAAGGTATAATTATTAAATTAGGCTCTTTCTAAACAAATATTGAATCTACATGAAATTATAATCTGATGCTTATAGCTGAATGATAGGTTGCTGACCCGGGATTTTACCCATTGCCGTCTGAATGGCGAGAAAACGTGGAAGGTTCCCTGATGTTATAAAAGCCGCCTTTTTGAGGTTTTTTGCGGATAACTCGAAAACTATCTATCCTAGCGAAAAAGTGATTCTATTCAAAATTGAAGCTTTTAAAATTTCCTATAAAAAAGACTTGGACGTTTTTTCTCCAGGACCTATAGTTAAGGAGATATGGAAGGGAAAATGTCCACTCTTTGGTGTTTTTCCCTCATAACTCGAAATCGAAGCCCTCTATGAAAAATTGAGGAAGGTTCCCTGATGATAAAAGCCCCCTTTTTGAGGTTTTTTGCGGATAACTCGAAAACTATCTATCCTAGCGAAAAAGTGATTCTATTCAAAATTGAAGCTCTTAAAATTGTCTATAAAAAAGACTTGGACGTTTTTTCACCAGGACTTATAGTTAAGGAGATATGGAAGGGAAAATGTCCACTCTTTGGTGTTTTTCCCTCATAACTCGAAATCGAAGCCCTCTATGAAAAATTTTCATAAAATATAAATTGAAGCTTGTCAAATTTCCAACAAATTTTGTTCAATGCGAACTCCCTGAATTGTTGAATTGAAGAATAAAAAGAAAAACCGGTCCGGAAATGATGAAAAATTGAGGGAAGAAATATTTTAAAACGGTAAAAGATTAAGGTGTGATATAGCTCATTTATTTCTTTAAGTCCGGATTATCAGGAAGGCTGTTAATTAGAAATAAAGAAGAAGTGATATACTGAAGGAGGGAGAACCTTCTAATAAGGAGTCCGGCGAGAAATGTTTACGGTCGGGCTACCGACAATGTTAACACCTTGTTAGCTTACCGAACAGTAAATTTGAGTCTTTTATATAAAGACAAGTCTCGAGCGGGGGATCGCTCGTTTGGCAAGAGGAGGGGAAGAGAAAGAAAAAACTGGACAACTGCCACGCCTGTCTAAGAAAACGATTGGATATTTCATGGCTATTAGAAAGTCTTCTGCGATAGTCTAATGATTTCGAGTTTCACAAATTGGGGAAACCGATCGGGAGGTCAGGGAGGAAGGAAACGTCATTGAATTTATTTAAAAAAAGAAGTCGGGCCGCCCCTTTGGATAACAAGACATATAACAAATGGGGGCAATAAGTAAAACTGTTATCAAACAAATGGATTCGTAATTAGCCAATATCCTCTCCCTTCTTCACATCTTCATTTCCATTTTATATTAATCATGAATAGAAAAAGGAAACGATTATTTTATCGACTCCAAATGTAAAAAGACCACTTCTTGATGTTTTTATTATTGAAACTAGGCCTTTAAGCCCAAATAACTTCTCAATAAGTAGGGGATCTACAGACCTCTCCACTAACCCCCAGGGGCGGATCGGGCCGCCGGGCTACGGAGCGATCGCTCGGTGGGCCGCTGCCCTTGAGGGCCAGTGAGGGCCAATTTTAAACTAAAATAGGAGTAAAAAAAAGCTGAAAGAGTAGTAGTGAAACATTTCACACGGGCCTGGGCTATTCGAGGGGAAATCGAGGTTTTAAGAGTTGATTTTTCGTCGAAAAACTTAAAAATCGAGGTTTTAAGAGTTAATTTTACGTCGAAAAAATTCGAAATCGAGGTTTTAAGAGTTAATTTTTCGTCGAAAAACTTCAAAATCGAGGTTTTAAGAGTTGATTTTTCGTCGAAAAACTTAAAAATCGAGGTTTGAAGAGTTAATTTTACGTCGAAAAAATTCGAAATCGAGGTTTTAAGAGTTAATTTTACGTCGAAAAACTTCAAAATCGAGGTTTTAAGAGTAAATTTTTCGTCGAAAAACTTCGAAATCGAGGTTCTAAAAGTTAATTTTTCGTCGAAAAACTTCGAAATCGAGGTTTTAAGAGTTAATTTTTCGTATAAAACTTCGAAATCGAGGTTCTAAGAGTTAATTTTTCGTTTAAAAACTTTGAAATCGAGGTTTTAAGAGTTAATTTTTCGTCTAAAAACTTAAAATCGAGGTTCTAAGAGTTAATTTTTTGTCGAAAAACTTCAAATCGAGGTTTTAAGAGTTGATTTTTCGTCGAAAAACTTAAAAATCGAGGTTTTAAGAGTTATTTTACGTCGAAAAAATAAATCGAGTTTAAGAGTAATTTACGTCGAAAAACTCAAAATCGAGGTTTTAAGAGTAAATTTTTCGTCGAAAAATTCGAAATCGAGGTTCTAAAAGTTAATTTTTCGTCGAAAAACTTCGAAATCGAGGTTTTAAGAGTTAATTTTTCGTATAAAACTTCGAAATCGAGGTTCTAAGAGTTAATTTTTCGTCGAAAAACTTAAAAATCGAGGTTTTAAGAGTTAATTTTTCGTTTAAAAACTTTGAAATCGAGGTTTTAAGAGTTAATTTTTCGTCTAAAAACTTAAAATCGAGGTTTTAAGAGTTAATTTTTCGTCGAAAAACTTCGAAATCGAGTGTAGCTGGGCTATTCAATAAGTTAAAAAACACGGAAATTGCACTTTAAACGATTCTGAGGTTTTTGATTATGAGGTTTTTTGAACAAAAGTCGATTCTGATTTCAAAAACAAAAGTTGATTCTTGATTTCGATCAAAAAACGATTCTGAGGTTTTTGATTCTGAGGTTTTTTGAACAAAAGTTGGCTCTTAAAACCATCATTTTGGGGTTCCTGACAAAAAATTGTCTCTTTGAAGTTGATTTGAGGTTGTTTTTTTTAAACGGAAATTCGGCTTTAGAAATGTTGACTTTGAGGTTTTTGAAGAAAATTTGGCTCTTAAACCTTTGATTTTGAAGTTTTTGGACGAAAATTAGGCTTCATAAATGTTGATTTTGAGGTTTTTGAAGAAAAATTAGCTCTTAAAATGTCAAGTTTAAGGTTTTTGACGAAAAAAGGCTTTTAAAACTTTGATTTTGAGGGTTTTAAAAGAAAAATTGGCTCTTATAATGTCGATGTTAAGGTTTTTGATGAAAAATAGCGTTAAAATATGTTCAGAAAGAGAAGAAATTTGGAAATTTAAAAAAGAAATTTGGAAAAAAAAAAGCCGGTCTAGTGGATGCGGTGGGCCGAAAACGGCTGATTCGCCCCTGCTAACCCCCATTAGTCAAAAAAGCCAAAAAGAAAAGGAACTCAAGAAGCGTCCACCTTGGTTGATATGGTGGCGGCATTTTCACTCGGGAGCCACCGACAAGCGCGTGATCTTTATGGACGGCACTAATAGAGAGAGAGAGACGGAATGATATTTACGGTGTCCTGAAAGCTCCTACTGGTGACACCTTAACTGGAACTAGTATCAATTAGAAGTCTCTTCAGTCTTTAACTCGATAAAAGTGTACGACGTAATAGCCGAGCCGTTCTTCCTTCCCAGCATTCTTTTCAATTATTTAAAAGATCGAAACTATGCTTACACGCTTCAAACAAAAAAAGGCGATCACTTTCCTATTTACAAAACAAAGGATTCTAACACTATTTTTAGAGAAATTCAAGGTTTATTGACAAAATAACTAGAACTTTCTAGTTTTTAGTTTATGGGAAGCGATTATTGATGATTTCCTTTAAAAAAATAATTTAAATTTTAGCAAAGAGGAGATCAACCCACCAATCCAGATCTGAACCATCTATGGAGAAAAAAAATTTGACCATCGATATCTGCCAAACGAGTGGTCCTAATTGAACAAATGATTAATTAATTTTTTTAGAAAATTTAATAAGCTTTAATTTTGAACTAAGTGGTTAAGTCGCTGAAATGCATAGTTCATGAGATATAAGCAAAAAACCGCAAAAAGTTCCAAAATTTCGTGATTTTTTGTTTGCAAACCTCAGAGTCGTAATCCCACGCCCGACTACATAGAAGTCAGTCAACTTGAATTTTAATCATTTTATATGCCACCGTTTTATCTCTTTTAAATTCTCTTATCTTGAGGATTTATTACTTTGGTGGCACAATAAGGAAAAAAAGTTGAATAATGTGTTCTATTTTGATGCCGATTTCGTTTTTATTGCAAAGAAATTTATTTAAAAAAAAAATAAAAAAAAGTGGAATTAGTCAAGTTATACTTATAAATCAGGCCGTTTACGCGTTTAGATTTGATAAATAGTGGCCTCCTTGAATTTCGCTCGGCGGTCGCTGACGCCCACCACCAATTTGTAGAGGCGTAACCGAAACCTACACGCCGCGCGCCGCGATTTACGATTTCGCTTTTCAAAATGAAAATAAAAAAAACCTTTCATTATCATCATTAACCTTACTGATTAATCTCGAATATAGAAAAAAAAAATTTCTATGGCTTTCAAGACTTATGGATTGAAATCGTCGTTATTCGATAGGCCATTAATGATCTCGATTTTTATAAGGCGATTCTACCCACATTTTAATAAGCTTCTAGTGTGGGAGGGTTATAATCGGTTATCCACCTGAAAATTCTCGCTTTATTTCATCTCGTTTATTTCAAAAGAATCGATTACGGTAGCATTGACATCAGAAGTTGGTCCTCCATTAAGAAAAAACCTCTACCTTCTGTGTTAATCATGGTAAACTTCCCAGATATACTCAAAGTTTACCATGATTTTGAGTTTTACCATGATTAACACGATTATCACATGTTAATCGTGGTAAAATACCCTGGTAAACTCAAATTTTACTATGATTAACATGTGTTAATCAAGGTGATTCGAAGTTTACGATGATTAACATGAGTTAATCTTATTAATTTTTGAGTTTACTAGAGAGTTTTAGTACGATTAACATGATTAACACATGTTAAACATGGTAAATGCATGGGTAAATTCAAATTGACCATAATTAACACATGTTAATCATGGTAAACTTCCCAGGTAAACTCAAAGTTTACCATGATTTTGAGTTTTACCGTGATTAACACGATCGTGGTAAAATACCCTGGTAAACTCAAAGTACTATGATTAACACGTGTTAATCAAGGTAAACTCGAAGTTTACCATGATTAACATGAATCATATTAATTTTTGAGTTTACTAGAGAGTTTTAGTACGATTAACATGATAAACACATGTTAATCTTGGTAAATGCATGGGTAAATTCAAATTGAGCATAATTAACGCATGTTAATCATGGTAAACGTCCCTTGTAAACTCAAAGTTTACCATTATTTTGAGTTTTACCGTGATTAACACGATTATCACATGTTAATCGTGGTAAAATACCCTTGTAAACTCAAAGTTTACTATGATTAATACGTGTTAATCAAGGTAAACTCGAAGTTCACCATGATTAACATGTGTTAATCTTATCAATTTTTGAGTTTACTAGAGGGTTTTAGTACGATTAACATGATTAACACATGTTAAACTTGGTAAATGCATGGGTAAATTCAAATTGACCATAATTAACACATGTTAATCATGGTAAACGTCCCTTGTAAACTCAAAGTTTACCATGATTTTGAGTTTTACCGTGATTAACACGATTATCACATGTTAAGCGTGGTAAAATACCCTGGTAAACTCAAAGTTTACTATGATTAACACGTGTTAATCAAGGTAAACTCGAAGTTTACGATGATTAACATATGTTAATCTTATTAATTTTTGAGTTTACTAGAGAGTTTTAGTACGATTAACATGATTAACACATGTTAATCATGGTAAACTTCCCAGGTAAACTCAAAGTTTACCATGATTTTGAGTTTTACCGTGATTAACACGATCGTGGTAAAATACCCTGGTAAACTCAAAGTACTATGATTAACACGTGTTAATCAAGGTAAACTCGAAGTTTACCATGATTAACATGAATCATATTAATTTTTGAGTTTACTAGAGAGTTTTAGTACGATTAACATGATAAACACATGTTAATCTTGGTAAATGCATGGGTAAATTCAAATTGAGCATAATTAACGCATGTAAATCATGGTAAACTGCCCTTGTAAGCTCAAATTTTACCATGATTTTGAGTTTTACCATGATTAACACGATTATCACATGTTAATCGTGGTAAAATACCCTTGTAAACTCAAAGTTTACTATGATTAATACGTGTTAATCAAGGTAAACTCGAAGTTCACCATGATTAACATGTGTTAATCTTATTAATTTTTGAGTTTACTAGAGAGTTTTAGTACGATTAACATGATTAACACATGTTAAACATGGTAAATGCATGGGTAAATTCAAATTGAGCATAATTAACGCATGTTAATCATGGTAAACTGCCCTTGTAAGCTCAAATTTTACCATGATTTTGAGTTTTACCATGATTAACACGATTATCACATGTTAATCGTGGTAAAATACCCTTGTAAACTCAAAGTTTACTATGATTAATACGTGTTAATCAAGGTAAACTCGAAGTTCACCATGATTAACATGTGTTAATCTTATTAATTTTTGAGTTTACTAGAGAGTTTTAGTACGATTAACATGATTAACACATGTTAAACTTGGTAAATGCATGGGTAAATTCAAATTGACCATAATTAACACATGTTAATCATGGTAAACTTCCCAGGTAAACTCAAAGTTTACCATGATTTTGAGTTTCACCATGATTAACACGATCGTGGTAAAATACCCTGGTAAACTCGAAGTTTACTATGATTAACACGTGTTAATCAAGGTAAACTCGAAGTTTACGATGATTAACATATGTTAATCTTATTAATTTTTGAGTTTACTAGAGAGTTTTAGTACGATTAACATGATTAACACATGTTAAACTTGGTAAACTGCCCTTGTAAACTCAAAGTTTACCATGATTTTGAGTTTTACCGTGATTAACACGATCGTGGTAAAATACCCTGGTAAACTCAAAGTACTATGCTTAACACGTGTTAATCAAGGTAAACTCGAAGTTTACCATGATTAACATGAATCATATTAATTTTTGAGTTTACTAGAGAGTTTTAGTACGATTAACATGATTAACACATGTTAATCTTGGTAAATGCATGGGTAAATTCAAATTGACCATAATTAACACATGTTAATCATGGTAAACTGCCCTTGTAAACTCAAAGTTTACCATGATTTAACACATGTTAAGTGATAATTGAAGATTTTAAAAGTTAACTTTTTATGAGAACCAACAATGAAACTCTTTTAACCGTTTGATTTTTTGACGAATTATTTTCAAAATAATTTCAAGGACGGTGAAAATTTTGGTAATCATGGTAAACTTCGAGTTTACCAGGGAGGTTTACCATGATTAACTCGCTTAATAATTGAAGATCGTAAATACCTCTAATGTGTAAATATCCAGAAAGACTTGAATTCCTAAATTAGAATGGAACAAATTAAAAAAAATTCCTCATCGAGCTTAATTCACACCTACTACCAACATTAATTACGCTGAATCAAATTATTTATTAGTTGGGATTCTTAATTAGATGTGATTACGTTTAATTTAATTTTACAGCCACTTTTTTTTTATTTAATATTTTTTTAATGTGTAATAGATAACCGGTTAATTCTGATGTTAAACTTTCTAAGCCGGGTGGAAAAAAAAAGTTGGTACATATAATAAAAAAAATAAACCAGCCAATTTATTCGCTTTCTAGAGTCTTTTTTAACATCCATTCTCAAAAACTATTGATTTTTAAGGACTGGCAGCAATTCAATCATCAAATCATCCCCTTCTTGTTTAGTTTTTTCGTTAAAAAAAGTCAGCTATATATATTTTTTTAAATTTTATAATAGAACCATAAACTTTGTAGGTACAGCTTTTCATGATAACTTGATAAGTCTCGAGAATACTATCGGCTAATAATTTAGACAAGCACTTATAGTAAAAAACAATGTTTTACGATATAGGAGTGTACAGACTATCACGACTTAGTTACATTATTAAGACGACGGGTGGGGTTCCATAAAGAAACGTACAATATGGCAAATTGAGATTTTTGAGTGATATAAGTTCATCGTGACTACGATATGGAGGAGAAAGGAAACGACTCATAAAAGGAAAAAAGTTCGTAGCCCCTCCCTTCTAATCCTGTATATGGTGCGAATTTGGTGAAGATCGGTTGTTTCCTACAGAAATCTTCATTTTTAGGTGGTAGAGCGCAGAAAAATATCAGAAAGAAAAAAAAAGCTGCTGTTTTACAGAATGAAATACGATTCATTAGAAAGGAATGATGTAAGACAAATTAAAAAGTATAGAAAGGTGACATCACATCGCATATTTTAAGCAAGGAAGGTCATGATTACTAAGGATTAGAAGCGAAGCAAATAAGTACATAATTCCATTGATTCTGTTCATTTTATTTAATTCTCAGATTGAAGATACAAAAATGCCAACATAATTTTTTCATCTTAGATGTATGTACTTTTGAATGAAAAAGGTACTTTTGAAGGAAAAAGGTACTTTTGAACGAAAAAGGTACTTTAGAACGAAAAAGGTACTTTTGAACAAAAAAGTTACTTTTGAACGAAAAAGGTACTTTTGAACGAAAAAGATACTCTTGAACGAAAAAGGTACCTACTTTTGAACGAAAAAGGTACCTACTTTTGAACGAAAAAGGTACCTACTTTTGAACGAAAAAGGTACCTACTTTTGAACGAAAAAGGTACCTACTTTTGAACGAAAAAGGTACCTGCTTTTGAACGAAAAAGGTACCTACTTTTGAACGAAAAAGGTACTTTCGAACGAAAAAGGTACTTTCGAACGAAAAAGGTACTTTTGAATGAAAAAGGTATGTACTTCAATGATAGAAGTTTTGTTGCACTTGTAAAACGAAACTTTCTGCCATTCCTCCTCGACTGGTCGGAACGTAAGGTGTAATTCAAGATCAAATAACACGATTCAATCCCACTGAATATGGAACAGCTGGTCGACAAGGAAAAGATTCGATCTACAAACGTTCACGAAGTTAACAGGGGTCGTAGCAGTCAAAGACGTTTGCATAATTATCGAAGCCAATAAAAGTTCAAAAGATTTCAAACTTTTTGTCGGCGATTCTGAAGAAATGACGACAAATGAAAACAAAAGTTGTCGAGGGCGTCAGACCATATTCATAGCGCACAAATAGTTTTAGGTTAATTGAAATAAACTTGGCAAACAAGTTGTTTTTTCTTCCTTTTTTTCCCTTTATATAATGTGGTCACCATAGAAAAACCGCTAAAGGATCATGTCTCCTTCTGTCAATGGGTTTTGAAATGTCGCAATTTTCTAAGGCGTAAAAGGTAAAATGAAGGCATTAACGGGATAACAAGATGATCTCAAGGTGTGCTTGGGGGTCTAGGTCTTCTAGCGCATAACCCACTCCGATTTCTCATGGGAAAAAGGTGAGAAAACTAATGCCATTGTTCCCCTTAACGAGCTACCTTTTAAATTCGAATCGCCAATAAAAATAGTTTTATTTAAATTAACTACACCTACAATGGTCTGCGAGCTTGATAACCCTAAATGAAACCAAGAACCTTCCTACTGTGAAATCAATGGGATTTCCTATACCGCTGGACCCACTAATGGACCCCCAGTCAGGTTATGAATCTTTGACGTTCTGTAAAAAATGAAGATTCTTCATTTCTTCCTATTCTTTGACGTGTCGACTTTTCTTGAAAGAAAAATTGAATCAATAATATCACAACTAATTATTTATGATACAAAATAAAATAATTCAACAGGTTTTTTTTTTCTTCATCGAAAACAAGTTTCTTGAATATGACGTGATAAATTAGTTCGATCTATTATGAGATGGGTTTTGTCCTTTTGTTGAATGATGCTAACCCGATTAAGTAAATATATCATCGAATGGCTTATTTTTCACCTTTTCATTGCGAACATTTTTTTTTCTTTTCGAGTCCATTAGTCAAGCGAGTTGAATCATAAACGGTTTGAGATAAAAAGGGGAACCTGTTCTATAGGCGGGGTTTCTGATAAGAAATACGCGGGTTTAGAATAGAAAGAGAGAGAAAAATGGGGTCTAGATTGGGGATTTCGTCTAAGGGCGTTCGCCCTACAATTCGGCCTTTAACGAGCGCCTGAATAAATCGGAAGGAAAAAGGGGCGAATAAATTTAAAAAGCCGAAGAGAAACACAAGCCTCGAGGCCCATGTATGGTAATGAACTAGTTCGATCTTGATTGATATAATAGAGCCCTGTGTCAACCCCTTCGGACTTTATTTCCATTTTTTTCTTTATGCATTTCTCGTCCCGCCTAATTTATTAAATTAAAGGGATTCAGCTTCTATTCAGGAGAAGAAATGTTTCGAAAACACGTCTTAAGCCCATATTTTAACTAACTCAACGACAGATATTCAAGTCATAAATAATAAAATGGTCACAAATCTTGTTTTAAGTTTTTGAAAAGAAAGAAAAATATCCCTAAAAAAACAAAACCATAAGCTAGAATCTGTATGCCTGCAAAGGATAACCCTGATTTTGACGTCATGGGTGAGGAATAAGAAAGTAAAAGCAGACAATCCTGACATCACGATCTAAACACTCATTTCTGGCCAAAAAGGGTCAAAATCTGTCTGAGCAGTGGTGTTTTGTCAAAAAGGTTCCAAAACAAAAAGGGTCAAAGCTGGACAAAGGGTCTTTCCTAGTTAAAAAGGGTCAAAATCTGTCCGGAAAGTGTCTTTTCTTTTCAAAAATGGTCAAATTCTGGCTGAAAAGGGTCTTTTCATACGAGATTCAAAACCAGGCCCAAAATGGTCTTTTCTTGTCAAAACGGGCAAAATCCGTCTAAAAATGTTTTCTTGTAAAAAGGGTCAGAATCGGGCTGAAAATGATCTTTTCCGGTTAAATAATGCCAAAATGGGTCTAAACAGTGTTTTTTCTTGTCAAAAATAGTCATAATCTGGCTGAAAAGGCTCTTTTCAAGTCAAAAAGGGTCAAAATCTGTCTAAACAATCTAACTAATTGTAAGTCGTGATAGTCTACACTCGTATATCGTATAACATTGTTTTTTACTATAAGTCCTTGTCTAAATTATTGTGATAGTAGGTATTCTCGATACTTGTAAAAAAAGTAGGTGCTAAACTGAATTTATGGTTACATTCTTCCATTCTGTTGGAAAAAATGTTTTTAATTCAAAATAGTATGCGGAAGGGCTCCTGTGAGAGATGACTGGAAAAGGCGACCTGTAGGGTCAATTAATTATACATTCCTCAGCTCATCCCGGAACCTCGTGATCGCTTTCTTACAAGGTCAAAAGACCCTTATTAGAATGATAAATGATAATCCAATATAACGTCATATCACGAACTATTTTTAGGAAACTTCTTCCAACATTCCATTACATAATTTCAAAACTTTTTTTCGCATTTTAATGCGATTTTTTTCGTTTTCCTAATATCTCGAAAACCGTAGGTCGTAGGCGAAAAGATTCTCAGTACAAAATTAAAGATTATTAAATTTCCTATAATTGTGAGCTGATACGATTTTTTGTAGGACCAAACGTATCGGAGCTACGAGGTTTCAAAAAAACCATGGTTTTCTATTTTGACCTCTGAAGGACAGAAGACGTCATCTAATCAAAAAAGTGTACTTAATAAAAGTTGTAGAGAATTTAATTACCTTTTGAAAACAACTCTCAAAAAGCAATTAACCATAAATAGGCAGGAATAGGGGTAAATTTCAAAAAATTTCAAAACAAATTTCATTGACAAATTGAAATTTCAAAAAAATGAATAAAAACAAAATTAAGGTTTATAAAATTTGCTACAAATTTGATTTACTAAGATTTTTTGTAGGACCAAACGTATCTGAGCTACGAGACGACAAGTCCGTTTGGAGTAAAAAATGTATTTTTGAAATTTACCCCCACCCCTACCTGTTGATTTTTAATTGATTCTCCATAGTTGATTTCAAATTGAAATTGAATTCTCTACAACGTTTACTTAGCATGCTTTTTTTTATTAGAAAACGCCTTCCTTGCTTTTTTCCGACTTTTCTAAAGTCTTACTTTTTTTATAGCAAAAACTCGAAAATCCCGCTTTTTGTCACCTCGTAGCTCGGAAACGTTTGGTCCTACAAAAAATCTTATTAAATCAAATCTGTACAAAATTTTATAAGCTTTAATTTTGTTCTTATAAATGTTTTTGAAATTTCAATTTTTGAATGAAATTTGTTTTGAAATTGTTTGAAATTTACCCCCACCCATGCCTATTTATCATTAATTGCTTTTTAAGAGTTGTTTTCAAAAGTTAATTAAAATCTCTACAACTTTTATTAATTCCACTTTTTTGATTAGATGACGTTTTCTGTCCTTTAGAGGTCAAAATAGAAAACCCCGGTTTTTTGCGACCTCGTAGCTCAGAAACGTTTAGTCCTATAAAAAAATCATATTAGCTCAAAATTATAGAAAATTCAATTATCTTTAATTTTGTACTAAACATTATTTCACCTACTACTTACGGTTTTCGAGATATTGGCGAAAATACGAAAAAAATCACCTTAAAAACGCTCCTGACGCCAAAGTGGGTTTCGGTTATGGACTTTTTTGTGGTTAATCATGGGACCAACCCCTGCACATGTCCGTAGAGAAACAAAACTACTGGTAGTACGATATATAGATAGCCTTGTTGAACCTTAATTGTTTCACATAAATATTGTCCTCAAGCCAAGATTAGCAAGAATAGTAGCATTGAGATACCAGACATGTAGGAAACATTTTAAATCTTTTTTATGAAATCTCCAAAATTCAAAAAAATCTTGTAATATAAAACATGGGGAGAAAGTTCCTCACATCTTACTTTACATAGCAGTACTATTGAACGCTATAGTTTAATGTATTTTTTGAAAGAGTTTTACGAGTTTTGGAGCTGTTCCAAAGGCTTGCGCGAAATGTTTACCGCAAGAGTTGTAAATTAAATTTGAATTTTAAAACGATTCATTTAAGGAAAATATCGAATTCTTCATCGGGATGAGCGTACTGAGCTATAAAACGATGTCACTACTGTGGCGGTATCATCACGGTCTTCGATTTTAAAGAATGCAATCAAGAAAGTGCCTACCTCACAGAATCAAACGATGCCGACTAAAAAATTCATGAATTCGCAAAAAAAATTTCATAATTTTTTTTCGTCCAAACCCTCGTAAAAACGAATGAAAACCGATAGGAAAACCAGACCAATAAAATACCTGCCGAGTCGTCGTTTTTATTTATTTTATGGGCAAAAAGCGACCTGCATTTTTCTTATCTCAACGATTTCGGCTAAAATGGTGCTTTGGTGAAGATCGGTGGTGTGCAGAAAATCTCTTTTTTGGGGAGGCGGAACGCTGCCCGTTCGTAGAACCTCCCAAGGTTCTATGCTGTATATATAAAAAACGAACAGCTAATTTAACGATATAAGACAGTTTTTCATAATTATAGCAAAGTGAGATTGTTGAGAGACAAAAAAACCAGTTGTGCAAATGCAGTTGTAAAGGAATATGGATGAGGGGGGCGATGGGGTAGGAGAAGCGATTAAACCGCAGGCGTTGCAGTGTCGGATTTCGCGGATAGTGCCACTCTCAAGGCTCTCGACTTCGGAAATCGTGAACGTTTCCGACGGGGCGTGAACGCAGACAAATTCAAGTCGGACGCCTCGGGTTTACACGCTTTTACCTCCCGACCAATTCAACGCAAATCAAATTAGAGCAAATCCCTTTCAGAAACCGGTCGTGAGCAATTCGAGACGAAAAAACTGATAAATCGCCGAGAAATGTATAAGTCAAATAAAAATTGTAAAAAGTATTGGTCCTGGATCTTGCCCAGAGACACGAACTTTCTCAAAGGTCTACAGATTTCGGGGGATCCATAAATTTTGGGGGAAATGAGTCCTTTTTTTCTACCACAACTTGAATTTGGTGATAATTTTATGAAAATGGGACTAATTTCACTCAAACACATTATAATTACCTAATTAGTTAATTAATTAAATAATTAATTTTAAAAAAAAATTTTTTTTGCAATCATAACTTGAATTTGGTGATAATTTTATGAAAATGGGACTAATTTCACTCAAACACATTATAATTATCTAATTAGTTAATTAATTAATTAATCAATTTTTGAGAAAAAAAAATTTTTTTTGCAATCATAACTTGAATTTGGTGGTAATTTTGAAATGGGAAAATTAAGTTAATTAGTCATAATTACCTAATTACATAATTAATTACCTAATTAGTAAATGAAATGTAATCGGGATCACGTGAAGATTATTTGGTTAAAATTTGGTGAAGATCGGACCGGTAGAAAGGCCGTAGCACATTTTTGCAAACTTTAGACAGACATATCTCCGCCATTTTGTCGAATTTCAAAAATCGCTCTCGTCACTTTCAAGATAACCACGAAAGAAAGATTGTGTGAAAATTTCGTGAAAATCGGATGAAAATTGTGGCCGTGAAGTGTTCCGGAAAAAAAAGGCGACGGACGGCCGGACGGCACCACAAAGTCATGTCCGACAAAGATCAAAAGTCATTTTGACCCTAGGGGGTCTGGAAGACCCTTCCCCAAAAACCCGAATCCGACGCTATTACAATAACTTCTCTTTGAGAAAGTTAAAAACTGATAAATCCCTCGCCGGAAAACATCGCCGAGAAATGTATAAGTCAAATAAAAATTGTAAAAAAAAAATCTTGGATAACTCGCACGTGAACCCATAGAAAGTCAACGGCACGCGTCAAATCCCTCAGTCCCTCAAAAGTCTCATAAATCAAGGTAAGCGATTAACTTAATTAATTTCATTTTATTAGACGTTTTGAATTATGGCGTATGAACGACGAAGAATTTACTTTTTTAATTAACAGGCGTCACTTGCTAAATTAAAAACCTTAATGTTTGCTGTACTTTCGAGTAAAACGGCTCTTTTAAGTGGAATTTGAGGCGTGGGTACCTTTATTGCTACCGTATAAATGAAACAGTAGCTGACAACCTGAGTATATCTACCTATATGACTCAATTTTTTAATTACCTTCCTAAAAATATCGTGTTTTTAGCATTTCCCAGTATGGTTTTTCAAAAGATGCAGCATTTTCCTGCTTGCTGACCCCACAGGGAACAATTTTATGGCTCAAATTCATCTTATTTTATTGACGTATTTCTGGATGTGAAAATCGCAAACGTCTTGTATTTCGCTTTTTATTATTTTGTCCTTAATTGGGCGAGAAAAGAGTGAATTTCTGGCGATATTGGCGATAAAAGAAATTTGGCTCGACACCTTCGGAAAGAACTCGAGGGGAAATAATTATGTCGTAAAAACACGTCGGAAAGAGTCAACGTGCTTTTAACCTAATATATCACTCTTAATTAAGCGTTATTTGACGTTTACATTGCCCTGTTATGTAGATTTGACGGGTGTGGGTTCCGGATTATCGAAGGCGATTTGGAATAAACGCCGAATCGAACGTCTCGAGAGGATCTTGGCGAAAACAAGCTCAAAACTGGATCATCTGTTGGAAAAGTATTGGTCCTCGAGCTTGCGAACTTTCTCAAAGGTCTACAGATTTCGGGGGATCCATAAATTTCGGGGGAAATGAGTCCTTTTTTTCTAACATAACTTGAATTTGGTGATAATTTTATGAAAATGGGACTAATTTCTCTCAAACACATTATAATTACCTAATTAGTTAATTAATTAATTAATTTTTGCGATATTTTTTCAATCATAACTTGAATTTGGTGATAATTTTATGAAAATGGGACTAATTTCACTCAAACACATTATAATTACCTAATTAGTTAAATAATTAATCAATTTTTGAGAAATTTTTTTTCAGTCATAACTTGAATTTGATGATAATTTTATGAAAATGGGACTAATTTCACTCAAACTCAATATAATTACCTCATTAATTAATTAATTAATTTTTGGAAAATTTTTTTTTGTAATCATAACTTGGTGATAATTTTATGAAAATGGGAAAATTCAGTTAATTAGTCATAATTACCTAATTGCATAATTAATTACCTAATTAGTTAATGAAATGTAATCGGGATCACGTGAAGATTATTTGGTTAAAATTTGGTGAAGATCGGACCGGTAGAAAGGCCGTAGCACATTTTTGCAAACTTTAGACAGACATATCTCCGCCATTTTGTCGAATTTCAAAAATCGCTCTCGTCACTTTCAAGATAACCACGAAAGGAAGATTGTGTGAAAATTTCGTGAAAATCGAATGAAAATTGTGGCCGTGAAGTGTTTCGGAAAAAAAAAGGCGACGGACGGCCGGACGGCACCACAGACAAAGTCATGTCCGACAAAGATCAAAAGTCAGTGGAAGACCCTTTCCCAAAAACCCAAATCCGAAGGTATTACAATAACTTCTCTTTGAGAAAGTTAAAAGCATTGTCTGGTATGGAAGTGGAACTTTCTCAAAAAGTTGGTTTTTTAGCTGTTTTAGCTTGCATATGGTGAAGTATGGATCAAAGGTCAGATTGACTATAAAGAGTTTCCTTGACCCTTTGTCAAAATCACGTTTACAATATAACATTCACATTTTAATTAAATTACCAAAAGAAGTTAAAATCCAGCCTAGGGGATAACGTAGGAATAAATCATTTGGGCAATGTTTACATAGATTAGGCCTTTGGGTTCCTTTTGTCTGCCCTGAAGGCAATATATAACACCTGTCAGTTGGCTTCATAGTTGCCTTCATGTCAAGCCTCTTCTATTATAACCGCGTCGCCCGCCTATAAAGAAAAAAAAAACGAGCCCGCAATTAAACTAAAATGCGACTTCTATACAAATCAAATGAGTCCAATCGTAAATAACAGGATCCTTTGAGGGGCATTACGCAATTGTTTGAACTCGTGAGATTTTTAACGACAGGAAATTCAAATGCAGCAATCAATACATTTTGAGTTGAAAATTGTCAGGTTTCTTTTCCTCAGCCCACCAAGTCATCACCATATTTTAATGACAAAAAGCGTTGACGTGGGAAATTGAGTTGAAGTGCCATCAAAGAGCCAAATCCTTCATGAAGATCTTCAAATAATGAGATAAAGATCGAAGCAGGGGCGGACTGGCCCGGGGGGGGATAGAACCCCCCCCCGGGACAGTTTTGCGTTATTTTTCTTCTGTGGCTCCCAAACTGGGGGGCGTCCACAGCTAGTCAAATTCCGTCAAAAACCTCAAAATCAACATTTTTAAAGCCTAATTTTGGTCAAAAAACCTTGAAATCAACATTTATGAAGCCTAAATTTCGTCCAAAAACCTCAAAATCGACATTTAAAAAGCCAAATTTTCGTCAAAAACCTCGAAATCAACATTTTTAAAGCCTATTTTTGGTCAAAAAACCTCGAAATCAACATTTAAAAAGCCTAATTCTCGTCCAAAAACCTCGAAATCAACATTTTTAAAGCCTAATTTTGGTCAAAAAACCTCGAAATCAACATTTATGATGCTTAATTTTCGTCCAAAAACCTCAAAACCAACACTTTTAAAGCCTAATTTTGGTCAAAAAACCTCGAAATCAACGTTTATGATGCCTAATTTTCGTCCGAAAACTTCATATTCAACTTACATTTATAAAGCCTAATTTTCGTCAAAAAACCTCAAAATCAACACTTTTAAAGCCTAATTTTGGTCAAAAAACCTCGAAATCAACATTTATGATGCTTAATTTTCGTCCAAAAACCTCAAAATCAACACTTTTAAAGCCTAATTCTGGTCAAAAACCTCGAAATCAACATTTGTGATGCATAATTTTCGTCAAAAAACCTCAAAATCAACTTTAAATTGACAATTTTTTGTCAAAAACCTCAAAATTATGATGATGAGAGCAAATATTTTTGTCAAAAAATCTCAAAATCAACGTTTAAAGTGCAATTTCTTGTGTCAAAAACCTCAAAATCAACATTTTAAAACCCAAATTTCATCCAAAAACCTCGAAGTTAACATTCAAAACTTTGCAAAGGTTTTAATTTGTTTAAAAGGGCCCCTTAACTGAAAACCCACCCACACCCTAAGGTCCCAGTCCGCCCCTGGATTGAAGTTTAACTTTGAAGTCAACTTCCATATTTGAAGTTAGGAAAAACACATCCAAGTATTTATCGTTACGTTTTAAAATAAAAGGCTTATGTAAATTCTAGTTCGTGCAGGCTCTAGGAGACTTAAGTGGTTTGATTCTCCATAGTGAATTTTAAAAAGAGAAATAAAACATTTAAGTAGACAGCATATTGCGAAGCACTTTTATTTTCTCACAAGTTGTAAAGAATCAAAGAAGATCTTTTGAAAGCCAAGTTGGGATGACCAAGTTTTCGAGCACTTTTCATGAAAGTCCATTTTAGGTGGCCCTTAACTCAGGAACGTTTGGTCCTATAAAAAAGTGTTTTAAGTAAAAGTTACTGGAAATCGATCATAGAATCAATTTCCATCGATAAAACGTAGGGTTTGTATTTAAAATAACGAAGTTAGGGACGTTCCGGAGCACCCTGTAGGTCGCATCCAAAAGTTATCGATGCCAATCTATTCCTCGCTAAAATCAATGGTGGGTTTACTTCGATACTTTTTTTCGTCAGGTCAAAATTGAGGCAGATAATCGACTATAGATGGCACACCCCCAGCTCTACTAATATGCAGTAGCTGTTCTCCTTTGACCGAAAAAAAGGAGCAAATAAAGACCGGTGTAACAAATTCGCACGAATAATTCCGAACAAGCCCTTGATTTCAATTTATTGGCGTTCCTGGGAAGAGAATTTACAATTTGAGAGACCGTCCAGGGGCGACAAATAGGACTAGAAATTAAGATTGTAAATTTTTATTAGTGATCCGAAGAGGTTTATGAGGCCTTCCTTTTTTGTATTCTACACCTTAACGCTTTTAATGAATATTCATCGTTTCCAGAAGAACATTTAGATCGTAATCTAATCAACAACTTACCATAATAAGTTTCCAACCCGTATTTTAATGCAGGGGACCAAATATTGTGATAGGGACACCTAAAGGTTTCAGAATAAATAGGGCGAATCAAAGGCGTCAGCATAATAGTCCGGTTCTACGCCAGAAAAGGGCAAATGAATGACAAAAATAAGCAAATTTTTTCGGTTTTTTGCCAATATCGCGAAAACCGTACGTCGTAGGTGAAAAATATTAAGTACAAAATTAAAGCTTATTAAATTTACTAGAAATTTGATTCACTAAGATTTTTTGTAGGAGCAAACGTTTCTGAGCTACGAGGCGACAGAAATAAGGTTTCAGAATAAATAGGGCGAATCAAAGGCGTCAGCATAATAGTCCGGTTCTACGCCAGAAAAGGGCAAATGAATGACAAAAATAAGCAAATTTTTTCTGTTTTTCGCCAATATCGCGAAAACCGGACATCGTAGGTGAAAAATATTAAGTACAAAATTAAAGCTTATTAAATTTACTACAAATTTTATTTACTAAGATTTTTTGTAGGAGCAAACTTTTTTGAGCTACGAGGCGACAGAAATAAGGTTTCAGAATAAATAGGGCGAATCAAAGGCGTGAGCATAATAGTCCTGTCATTCTACGCCAGAAAAGGGCAAATAAATGACAAAAATAAGCAAATTTCTTTGGTTTTTCGCCAATATTGCAAAAACCGTACGTTGTAGGTGAAAAATATTAAGTACAAAATTAAAGCTTATTAAATGTACTACAAATTTGATTCACTAAGATTTTTTGTAGGAGCAAACGTTTCTGAGCTACGAGGCGACAAAAAAACAAGATTTTCAATTTTGAGGTCTAAAGGAGGAAAGACTTCATCTTATCAAAAACAAGTGTACTTCGTATAAGTTGTAGAGAATTCAATTTAAAACCAAATTTTTAAAGGAAATTAACGATCAATAGGTTGGGATGGGAAGTAAATTGAGAAAAATTAAAAAAAAATTTTGTCTTGTTTCTGTTGACCTCCATCTGGAGTAAAAACTTTTGGTCGTACAAAAAATGTTAGTAAATCGATTTAGTAGCAAATTTAATAAGCTTTAATTTTGTACTAATACTATATTCGCCCAAGACGTACGGTTTTCGAGATATTTGCGAAAAACCGCCTGAGGAAATTTCGGTTGCTACTATTATTGCCTCGTTATTTTCTACGAATCTAAAAAGTTATATCGCTCGCCTACTCCATGGAAATAAAAAGGACCGACTAATTAGACGTTGTTGAAATACCGATAGGGAACAAAACAAAAATAAGAAAGTTTCTATTCGCTAGGAGTGCCCATATTTCGGCCTCGCCCTACAATATTCCTCGAGGATTTTTGAACAAATTTTCCTTGCTCCAAATTCAAATTCAGAATCTCTTTTCCCATTTTCATGTCCCTTTCAACCTATGATCATGCTTGGTCAAATTACAGGGTCGGAATTGCATTATTCTATAAAGGTTCTTTGTTTTGAAACTTTGATTTTAGCCTCCAGGGGCGTTTTCGAAATTTTACTTTTTGGTAGGTATAACTCTGAATTATATCGCAATTTATAATGATTCTACGAGAGTACTGAAAGAACTCAAGGATGTGAGGAAGGACGGGAAAAAAAGGAATAAAAAAACTGTTATTGATGGTCTATCTCGTTCGAAACAACCGGTACAAATCACGAGGTAAAAAAGAAAAAGAAAAAAAAAACCGCGTTGAACCCTTGTAGGTCGGACCAAGCATTCTTAAAAACGTTGAGGTACAAATGATTCATCCTAGCTAAAGATGTCGATTGAAATTGAAAGTAAAAGGCCTTTTTGAAGGTGATTTATTTCGTTTTTTCGCCAATATCTCGAAAACCGTAGGTCGTAGTGAAAAAGTTTTAAGTACAAAATTAAAGATTATTAAATTTTCTACAATTTTGAGCTAAAACAATTTTTTGTTGGACCAAACGTATCTGAGCTACGAAAAACGGGGTTTTCAATTTTGACCTCTGAAGGAGGGAAGACGTCATCTAATCAAAAAAGAGTACTTAATAAAAGTTGCACAGAATTTAATTACCTTTTAAAAACGACTCTCAAAAAAATTAACGATCAACAAGCTATCCTGTATATGGTGGAAAGGTCAAAATCGGTGGTTTTCTACCGAAATCTCCATTTTTGGGGGAAGCGGAACGCTGTCGCGTTTATATGGTTAAAATTTCGTGAAGATTTAACCCGCGAGTATTGAAATTTTACCAAAAAACATAGAAACATCAATAACCGCTACGTTTTCGCTAAGAAAAAAAAGTTTGAAATTAATCAAAATGATGAATTATAAGAATTATCAAGTTTTTTAAAAGTTGGACAGCCGTGAAAACATAAGGGCCGAAAATTAATCTGCCGGATGATGTGATGGAGCTGCACGTGAAGGTGAGAGCCCGAGAGGAGAGAAAAAAGAGAGAGAAGGGGAGAAAAAAAAAGCTGATGACGGCCCCCCTGGTTTGATGTTAGTGCCAATCTAACAGATTTATGACTCTAAAAATCCGGTACCCGCTGTCGGTCCAGCTACCATTAAATTCCAGCCTGACGAGGATTTAATATTTCACCCGAGGATCAGTTTCTTCACCCCTCCAGCAAAAGAAACAAAATTTTCTCCTCACTTCTCACTAAACCCGTCCAAAATAGTGAAATATTTAATAAATAATTTTTTTTACCTTTTTTTTTTAAATTGGATTTTTCAAAAATATTACCTGAAACACACAAAAAAAAATTAATAATTCGTTGAAAAATAAGGAAGTTGTTAAAGAAACCATGGATTTCAACTTGAGCCGTCAATAAATCAAAAAAGAAGAAGGTTGGCATATTGAGCCATAAGGTGAAAAATACTCGCCTAAAGGGACTGAACGGGACGCTCGTAAAAAAGTCCTCCTCGAGAAGGCGAATAAACTGAGAGAAGTGTTGATATAAGTCAAGCCTTTCGAAAGGGGGAAGCTCGAGAAGGTAATCTTCGAGATGACAAGGGAGTTAAGTGGGTTCGTGACCTAACCGCATTTAAATACGTCCCCCCAGCATAAAGCG
>JAGWEN010001152.1:0-37902 GCA_018703685.1 Orius laevigatus
GAAATTAATTTTTCCCCCTCTTTCTCTCTTCATATTAAACTGCCTACTAGAAGAATTTTTTATTTTCACGTCCATGAAATTCAACGGTGCATGAAGATGAAAGATAATTAAGCATTTGCGCCTCTTTAAATAGGCCGACATCTTTTAATTCATGGAACTATGAAAAAGTTTGAAAACAGAACGGAATCTAGAAAATAAGGTGTAATTCGAGATGATAAGGGGGTAAATAAAAAAAGGAAAAGAGAATTTGTTTATTCCGAAGTTCCATTACTGTTAATTGAGGAGATTGTAATTGGGATTACTGTTTTCTTTTGGAACGGAAGGTGCTGTCCGGGTTGGAGGAAAGCGAAGCGGCTCGGGTCAAATGAGCTCAAAAGTTCCCCTTTCTCCTAATGAAGAATTATTGAAGACTAATGGAACTACGTGCTTACTCATCAATGTCAAGTGCACCTCAAGGTGATCCGTTATAGAAAAGGGAGAAGAAAAAAATAAATCTACATTCGATTCAAAAACAGTAAAAAGTTTATTTAGGTCACGTTTTAAATGTTTTGGATCCTTTGATTCTGATAACATGGAATTCGCAATTTTGGACATATTATGCCTCAGAATTCAAGGATACAAGAATTAAAACAATGAGCTAATTTATTATTGTCTGGAGCTGCAACCGACGATAACTTACTCAAAAATGAGCTCGTTGGAGAAAAAGGGCCCTTTTCGTAAGGAAAAAAAAACATAATCTAGTTAAAAGGGCCCCTTGTGTCCCAAAAGATCAAAACCTAGATAAAAAGGTCCCCTAGTGTCCACAAACTCTGATGTGGAACAAGAGCAAAAGTGTCCACAAACGATCAAAATTCAAGCTAAAAGGGCCCCTAGTGTCCAACAAAGATTAAAAATCAGGCTAAAAAGGGCCCTTTTCGTCACAAGGAACCATAATATAGTTAAAAGGGCCCCTTGTGTCCAATAAAGATAAGATACCTTGCTAAAATCCTAAAAAATGTTGATTTTTAGCAAGGTTTTTGTTTTATCTTTATTGGACTCATATTAGCTAGGTTTATAATCTTTTCTAGACACTAGGGGCCCTTTTAGCTTGAATTTTGATCCATTTTGGACACTAGGGAACCTTTTTCTAGGTTTTGATTTTTAGGTTTTTGGTCTCCGAGTGTCCAAAAAGGATCAAAATTCTAGCTAAAAGGTCCCCAGTGTCCGAAAAGGATCAAAATATGTACAAGCTAAAAGGTCCCCTTGTGTCCAAAAAGATCAAAAACCTAGCTAAAAAGGTCCTCTAGTGTCCAAAAAATATTTAAAAGAATCAATATAATAAGGGCCCAAGTGTCCAAAAAGGATCAAAATTCAAGCTAAAAGGGCCTCTAGTGTCTAGAAAAGATCATAAACCTACCTAAAAAGGGCCCTTAATGTCGAAAAATTATCAAAATTTAAGCTAAAAGGTCCCCTTGTGTCCGAAAAAGATCAAAAACCTAGCTAAAAAGGGCACCTAGCTAAACAGGATTTCAAAAATCAATATAATAAGGGCCCCAAGTGTCCAAAAAGGATCAAAATTCAAGCTAAAAGGGCCCCAAGTGTCCAAAAAGGATCAAAATTCAAGCTAAAAGGGCCCCTAGTATCCAAAAAGGATCAAAATTCAAGCTAAAAGGGCCCCTAGTATCCTAAAAGGATCAAATCTCAGTGTCCAAAAAAGTTTTAAAAAAAATCAAAATAATAAGGGCCCCAAGTGTCGAACAAGGATCAAAATTCAAGCTAAAAGGGCCCCTTGTGTCCAAAGAAGATCAAAAACCTAGCTAAAAAGGTCCTCTAGTGTCCAAAAAACATTTAAAAGAATCAATATAATAAGGGCCCAAGTGTCCAAAAAGGATCAAAATTCAAGCTAAAAGGGCCTCTAGTGTCTAGAAAAGATCATAAACCTAGCTAAAAAGGGCCCTTAATGTCGAAAAATTATCAAAATATAAGCTAAAAGGTCCCCTTGTGTCCGAAAAAGATCAAAAACCTAGCTAAAAAGGGCACCTAGCTAAACAGGATTTCAAAAATCAATATAATAAGGGCCCCAAGGGCCGAAAAAGGATCAAAATTCAAACTAAAAGGCCCCCTTGTGTCCAAAAAAGATCAAAACCTAGCAAAAAAGCCCTTTTTTGGTAGGTTTTTAATCGTTTTGCTAGGTGCCCACCTACCTAGCTAAACGGTATTTTAAAAATCAATATAATAAGGGCCCCAAGTGTCCAAAAAGGATCAAAATTCAAGCTAAAAGGGCCCCAAGTGTCCAAAAAGGATCAAAATTCAAGCTAAAAGGGCCCCTAGTATCCAAAAAGGATCAAAAAGGATCAAAATTCAGTGTCCAAAAAAGTTTTTAAAAAATCAAAATAATAAGGGCCCCAAGTGTCGAACAAGGATCAAAATTCAAGCTAAAAGGGCCCCTAGTGTCCAAAAAAAGATCAAAAACCTAGCTAAAAAGGGTCTCTAATGTCCAAAAAGGATTTAAAAAAATCAATCTAAAGAGTGCCCCTAAGTGTCCAAAAAAGTTTTTGAAAAATCAAAATAATCAAAATAAAAAATTTAAAAAATCAGGATTTAAAAAAATCAAAATAAGGGCCCCAAGTGTCCAAAAAGGATCAAAATTCAAGCTTAACCGGCTCCTAGTGTCCAAAAAGGTCAAAATTCAAGATAATAGTGCCCCTAGTGTCTAAAAAGATCAAAAACCTCGCGTAAAAGGGTCCCTAATTTCCCAAATGGATCAAAAATCGAGCTAAAAAGGGTCCCATAGTGTCTAAAATAGGATCAAAATCGGGATGACCGGCCTTGGAGCATCCCGTCGGGGATTTCCCGATCTCCCTCTGGGCCTATTGCCCTATCCGACCCTGCTTCTGCCATCTTGCCATATTACACCGAGAGATGAAACTGGTTCCGAACAAAATGATTCTATTCTTCATAAGCACAATGTCAAGAACGTCAATGAAACTCTCGAAAAACAAGATCAAGCATATTAATTCTCGAAAAGACTTTAATCGCCTCGATTGTCGGTCAAAGAGGTGGGATTTAATAAATTGTGGGACCGTCCCTTTTTAGTAGTCGGATCCCGTAGCTTGGACGAAAATTATAAAAGCGGGGTAGGTGTAGCCGAAGTAAAATATAGGTCTGAACCTGCGCTGGGCCTCTATAAGGCCGCCAACTGGTTTTTTGGCCGACGAGCCGGATCCGCGGTCGCACCGACAGTAGAAACAGAGCGCGGTTAATCGCCTAAGTTTCTCGCTTCTTATCTTTTCTTAATCTAATAAAGACATTGTTGCCTTTTTTAAAACATCCTAAAAGAAAGGTATTAGTTTACCCAGGAACAAAAAATGAGACCTCTTAGCATCTCATTATCTTATAAAGATATTCCAACATTCTGGAATTTTCGTTTTCTTAGAGATTCTAAAATAGAAAAGAGCCCACAACCCCAAACCCCTTGTTACCATCGTCACCCTTCTTCCCAGTACCAGATCAGGAGATTTGCGAGAGGAAAACAATTTTCCTTTTTTAATTGATTGAGCTGTTAAGGTTTCAATCTTAAAGTCTAGCTCTGCTCACCAGAGGGGAAAATTAACCTCTCAGGTAATCCAACATTTAACCTTTAAATTCTAATACCATTGCGGTTCGATTTCATGAATAAAGGTGCACCTTAGACTCTTTAGCCTTCAACTAAATTTTTTCCTGCAATAGGTTAGCATCTAACTTGCTTTTCTGGTCGAAAAAATGGCCAATGAATTAGACCCGAAATTTTTCAATTTTAAATTTCGCCCAGATGGTTTCAATCGTTTTTTAGGGTGAGAAACACGATTCTGAAGTCGTTTTTGCAAATAAGGCAATTCCAACAATCTTAAGTTTTTTAGGGCTAGGAACACGAATTTGAAGTTAGTTTTGAGATGAAAATTTCCATGAGCGAAAATACACTAAAAATTGCGAAAAATGACTTTTAGCGGATTTCCGGAGGAAAGCAGGCTATTGGGGCCGGCCTCACGGCGGCTTTCGGCTTAGAGGCTTATATATTCGTGATCAGGACGATCACGAAAATATAGGTCATTCCCAACCTTGGCGATGTATATATATATTTATATAGGTATTTATTTATATATTTATATATGTACCGACGCGATAACTCGAGCTAGGATTGTTTGAATTAAACGAGACTTGGTATTTAAAGCTTTTGTTTCACCAGGTAGAAGCCTATTGAAAATGGCTTGAATCGAGAAAGCGGTTCTGGTACTTCGCTTAGGGCATAAAGGGCATTTTCGTGATTTTCTCGGAACCTGAAGGTTTGAGATGGTTAAAAATCGTGACGGGAAAGTCCTAGGGGCCGAGGATCATAGTTAATAGCAGTTCAAATTTCAAAATCGGTTCTGGGACTTGTCTAAGGGGCCTAAATGGAATTTCGTGATTTTCTTGTAACCTTAAGGTTTGAGACGGTTGAAAATCGTGATGGGAATGTCTGATGATCCGCAGACCGTATTAAGAACGGTTCAAAACACGGAAGATGTTCTGGGACCCATGCTAAGGGGCCTAAATGAAATTTCGTGATTTCTTCGATACCGGAAAGTTTGAGATGGTTGGAAATGGTGACGGAAATATATTATGGCCCGAGGACCATAGTAGAAGACAGTTGAAATCGCCTAAGCGGTTCTGGGACGCTCCTGAGGGACTGGGGCGGGAAACTAGGACATCAAGGCAAACTAGGACAAACTAGGCGCTGGCGGGGGGAAACTAGGACATCAAAGATAGGCTTAGGGAAGGCCTTTCCGGAGGAAATCCGCTGCTTCTCGAGGCTGCCTCGAGGCTTTTTTAAAATTTAGCTCTAGCGACCCCTACCAAGCAAGTTAGAAGCTAATTGAATATATCTAATTAAAATGTGCTAAGTCCCGATAAAAATGGTTGGAGGGGACTTTCTATCCTCTTATCCCTTTGAAGACATCTTTTACGTTCATCTTCCTGAAAATACATGAATAAGTCATATCATAACTTAACTTTACTGAAGGAACTTGGAAGATCGTTTTGCATTTATTGCCCCAATATTTCAGTAAAAAGAAGCAAATTCAGGGTAAAAATTAATCATCTTTTGAGGTGTGATTCATCTAGACTGTGACATCCTATATAATATTAGGGGAAAAAAAAATTAAATTTGTTCGAAGTGACCCAGATCTTCAAGAGACCGCGCACCGCTAGTGGTGAGAAAATAAAAGTGAAACATTCGTCTCGAAACCGGTTGCCGAGAAAACGATCTACATCTCTTTTTTTTTACCCCCCCCCCCCTAATATTATACTTTTTGAACGTTTTTATTCCACAGAGACCTGACTTAAAGGACTTCAAAAGCGTAAGGGCTCAAGTTAGGCCCCTCCTTTTCCGTCCAAGTCTCCTAATCCCTGTCGTAGATCTCCGGACAGAAGTGAAAGATCTGGGTCGATTTTACAAGAAAAAAAGAACATATGCTCCGTTCCTGAGGAAGTGTGTCGCATTCTGAACGTCCCTTATTTTAATAAACTCTAATATAAATTCGAAGACTTGTGCGGGCTAGGAAATTCATAGCCTCGCATGAAGTACCCCATAAAATTACTTTCTCTGTTATAAAAATGGCATCTCATTTAAGTAAACCTCTCTAAAGCCTCCAGTTTCTTGGAAAAGCTTTAAAATACGTTCGATTTTTAATATGTAAGAAAGACCCTTGGTATGTGGTGATGCAATTTAGGACAAAAGAGAATGAGTGGAGAATGGGTTTTTCATCTCCTTAAGGACAGAAAAATAATAATATATTATTATTTGAAAAATTAATTACATATTCTCCCTTGTAAAAGCTGCAAATAATTTTTTGCTGCTTGGAAAAATCTGTATTAGAATCAAAGATATTGCAGAAAAACGAAGAAAGTTAAAAAATCAAATTATATATAGTCTATACCCTCTATAGGGCTAAATTTCGACAGCTCGGAAAGTACTCATACTCAACTTTTGTCCCTGAATACCTTTTTAGTGTCCCAACTACAAGTGGAATTGAAAATCGTTAACATTCAAATGGAAACTAGGTTCCAGTATTAAAAGATTGTACGTTTTTAAAATGTTCGAGAAGAAACGGAAAAGACTGGTTTTGATTGAGGGGTCTGATTCGAGACTTTAATGGTGGGTGTGAACATAAGGAGTTGTTATTAAACTGAGTACATCTGAGGTCCCCCGACCCGCCCAGGCCGTTCCTTGAACCGTTCCTTTAACCTCGACTCCGTACCGAATACCAAATAGCGACATCGGGATATTGACATTATCGGATTCTGGGCCGATCCATTGCACTTTCACATACTCATTCCATCTTAAGAATGGCTTTTGAAAAAACAATCTCTTCCAATAGGAGAAAGTCAAAGATCAAAAATTATTACTGCCACGAAAAATAACCGACCGAGCTCTTATTATCGATAAAATCCTAGGTCAATATATAAACCGCATACCAAATACTCAAATTACCCTTGAAATCTTGCGGGTTCTTAGGAGATTGAGGGAAGTAATTAAGCCATCTTGTGGAAAGTAGACGTTTCAAATAAAATAGACCAAAAAATCATTATTCTGGAAAATACTAACGTAGAAAAGAAACCAGAAAGAGCTCTAAAAACGGCCCTTTTTCCTTGGAGTTTATACAATACCTACCTTGGTGATTCGAAGTACTCTTTACCATGTGTTGTTAAGTAAACTTCACAAGGCCCTGGTCCAGTAAAGTAGAATTTAGCACGTCTTGGTGCTGTAAAGTAGAATTTAGCACGTATTGGCGCTGTAAAGTAGAATTTCACACGTCTTGGTTCTCTAAAGAAGAATTTAGCACGTCTTGGTGTTGTAAAAAAGAATTTAGCACGTCTCGGTTCTGTAAAGAAGAATTTATCACGTCTCGGTTCTGTAAAGAAGAATTTAGCATGTCTTGGTGCTGTAAAGAGGAATTTAGCAATTCTCGGTGCTGTAGAGAAGAATTTAGCACTTCTCGGTGCTGTAAAGAAGAATTTAGCACTTCTCGGTGCTGTAAAGAAGAATTTAGCACGTCTTGGGGCTGTAAAGAAGAATTTAGCACGTCTCGGTGCTGTAAAGAAGAATTTAGCACGTCTTGGTGCTGTAAAGAAGAATTTAGCACGTCTGGGAATTTAGCACTCGGTGCGTAAAGAAGAATTTAGCACTTCTCGGTGCTGTAAAGAAGAATTTAGCACTTCTCGGTGCTGTAAAGAAGAATTTAGCACTTCTCGGTGCTGTAAAGAAGAATTTAGCACGTCTTGGTGCTGTAAAGAAGAATTTAGCACGTCTTGGTGCTGTAAAGTAGAATTTCACACGTCTTGGTGAATTTAGCACGTCTTGGTGCTGTAAAGAAGAATTTAGCACTTCTCGGTGCAGTAAAGAAGAATTTAGCACTTCTCGGTGCTGTAAAGAAGAATTTAGCACTTCTCGGTGCTGTAAAGAAGAATTTAGCACGTCTCGGTGCTGTAAAGTAGAATTTCACACGTCTTGGTGCTGTAAAGAAGAATTTAGCACTTCTTGGTGCTGTAAAGTAGAATTTAGCACTTCTCGGTGCTGTAAAGAAGAATTTAGCACGTCTCGGTGCTGTAAAGAAGAATTTAGCACGTCTTGGTGCTGTAAAGAAGAATTTAGCACTTCTCGGTGCTGTAAAGAAGAATTTAGCACTTCTCGGTGCTGTAAAGAAGAATTTAGCACGCCTTGGTGCTGTAAAGAACAATTTAGCACGCCTTGGTGCTGTAAAGTAGAATTTAGCACGTCTTGGGGCTGTAAAGAAGAATTTAGCACTTCTCGGTGCTGTAAAGAAGAATTTAGCACGTCTTGGTGCTGTAAAGTGGAATTTCACACGTCTTGGTGAATTTAGCACGTCTTGGTGCTGTAAAGAAGAATTTAGCACTTCTTGGTGCTGTAAAGTAGAATTTAGCACTTCTTGGTGCTGTAAAGTAGAATTTAGCACTTCTTGGTGCTCTAAAGAAGAATGTTGCACGTCTTGACGCTCTAAAGAAGCTTTACCTCATCATTGGTGCTGTAACACAGAGTACCACACTTAGGTGCTGTAATTAATTATTAAGTCCCCCGAAAAGTGCAACGTTTTTATAAAACTGAAAAGCTTCCTAGCAGTTTGGAATTAAACGACATTTTCCGAGTGCCGTTAGAAAGAATAAATTGATTTTGGATCCGAAATGGAACATTCCTGAACCCGATTATATTAGAGCGAAGTCAAAATATATTTTCGACGTCGCCCTGGATTTTTTTTTATCTTTTTCTTTTCCAGAAAAAAATGGGAGGAGTGGGCTAGGATTTTTGAGGCGGGCTTTGAGGTCAGAAACGGTGCTTGATTCCCCCGACCTTGAGACAAGGCTATTCGGCTAGGCAGAAAGAATGTTTTAAACTCCTTATTTTTTCTGTTTGTCTTCGACAATTACGTTTCTTCATAGTCCGTTATCATCAAAACCGGTTCAAAATAGTTTCAACGATCGCTTTGAAATATTAATTTAATTTACGACTTTCGAGTGAGATATCCTGCTCATAATGGAACCAAAATCTCCTATTTCACTTAAAAAGTGTGGATATGACTCTTTTACCACACTAGGAAAAGGTGAAAGCTATAAATTTTTTTAAATTAATTTTTGAAGAAAAAAATAATGTTTTTACACCTAATCCGGAAGAAATTAATTAAATACTATAAACAACCGTTAGACGTTATAGGTAGTAGTTTGTTTTTCTTCTTCTTTTCAATTTTGATTAATTTCTTCAGCATTCCAGACGTTGTTTTCATAGTATAAAATAACAAATCGTCGGATATTTAATTTCCATCATAAATCAATGTATCAAAGATTTGTTCAGGCTAATCCTAAAAAATTGTCTGGTTGAGTTGGTAGGGCATTCATTTTGCAACAAAAAATCTGCGCTTGGTGCTGTAAAGAAAAATTTAGCATGTCTTGGTGGCTTAAAGATAATTTTAGCATGTATTGGTGGTGTAAAAAAGAATTTAGCTCGCCTTGGTGCTGTAAAGAATAATTTAGCTCCCCTCGGTAAAGAAAAGAATTGATTAGCAAAGAATTAACATTTTAGCATATTTTGGTGGTGTAAAGAAGAATTCAGCAAGTCTTGGTGCTGTAAAGAAAAATTTAGCATGTCTTGGTGGCTTAAAGAATAATTTAGCATATCTTGGTGCTTTAAAGAAGAATTTAGCTCGTCTCGGTGCAGTAAAGAAGATTTTAGCACGTCCCGGTGCTGTAAAGAAGAATTTAGCACGTATTGGTGATGTAAAGAAGAATTTAGCACGTCTTGGTGCTGTAAAGTAGAATTTAGCACGTCTTGGTGCTGTAAAGTAGAATTTAGCACGTCTTGGTGCTGTAAAGTAGAATTTAGCTCGCCTAGGTGGAGAAAATAATTAATTAGCAAGTCTCGGCGCTGCAATGAATAATTTAGCATGTCTCGGCGCTGTAAAAAACAATTGCATATTTTGGCGCTGTAAAGTATAATTTAGCCTGTCTTGGTGCTGTAAGAAGACTTTAGTACGTCTTGGTGCTGTAAAGAATAATTTAGCATGTCTTGGTGGTGTAAAGAAGATTTTAGCATGTCTCGGCGCTGTAAAGAACAATTTAGCATATTTTGGTGCTGTAAATAAGAATTTAGTACGTCTTGGTGCTGTAAAGAATAATTTAGCACGTCTCGGCGCTGTAAAGAATATTTTAGCATATTTTGGTGCTGTAGGGATTAATTTAGAATGTCTTGGTGGTGTAAAGAAGATTTTAGCACGTCTTGGTGGTGTAAAGAAGAATTTAGTACGTCTTGGTGCTGTAAAGAATAATTTAGCATATTTTGGTTTTTGTAAGAAGAATTTAGCAGGTCTTGGTGTTGTAAAGAAGAATGTAGCACTCCTTGGTGTTGTAAAGAAGAATTTAGCACGTCTCGGCGCTGTAAAGAACAATTTAGCACATCCTGGTGCTGTAAAGAAGACTTTAGCACATCCTGGTGCTGTAAAGAAGAATTTAGCACGTCTTGGTTCTCTAAAGTAGAATTTAGCACGTCTTGGCGATGTAAAGAATAATTTAGCAGGTCTTGGTGCTGTAAAGAAGAATTTAGTACGCCTTGGTGCTGTAAAGTATAATTTAGCACGTCTTGGTGCTGTAAAGAACAATTTAGCACGCCTTGGTGCTGTAAAGTAGAATTTAGCACGTCTTGGTGCTGTAAAGAACAATTTAGCACGCCGTTGGTGCTGTAAAGTAGAATTTCACACGTCTTGGTTCTCTAAAGAAGAATTTAGCACGTCTCGGTGCTGTAAAGAAGAATTTATCACGTCTTGGTGCTTTAAAGAAGAATTTAGCACATCTTGGTGCTGTAAAGAAGAATTTAGTACGCCTTAGTGCTGTAAAGTAGTTTTTGGGCTTCCAAGTTGGCTTCTTTTAGCAAATAACTCAAAAACTACTCAAAATAGCGATGATATACTCAGATCAGTCAAAAGATTCCTCTGGAAATCCGCTAAAGAATTAATAAAAAGAAAAAAAAAATTATCTTCAATCCGTGAAGAAAGTTTAAAAGGGTGAAAATGCGTTAGAGTAAAAAAAAGGAACTTGCTGTGGGCTTGAACTCTCACTTATAGTCCCGATCTACAAGGGTCTAGAAAGCGGCCTTGTCTGATCTACATCGGTCCATAAAAAGGGTTTTCACTGGACACGAGCGCCCTAGCCAACTGGTAATTTCGGTTTCCTCTTATAATATTTCGAAAGTCCGCTTTACGGGAGATTAGCCGCTCACATTGTTCTCGATACCAAATTTTTGCCTACGTGAATCCATTTAGGATTTCGATATAAAAAGAAAGCAGACGAATAAAAAGAAGTTGAAGTAACGGTGATCCTTATCAGAAACAATTGTGCTTTCACCGTCTCAAAAATTCTTTTTTTCCAGCCTCGGACTTCGGTATCGATGTCTCCATGGGTGGAGTCCGAATTTTATAACGGACAACCTTGAACTCGAAATTTGTGTCAGAAAAAACAGGATCCTAATATAAAAAAAAATCCTGGTGATCACTCACGCGACTGTCAGCATCGGAAATTTTTTTTTCTCCTTATATTCACACGGAAGCTCAAAACAAAATTATTTTTGTTTAATAAACTCGCATGTGCGAAAGTGGATTATTTGATATTTCTCACCTTTCTTCCAATGGAACCGTGAGAGTTGGAAAGAAATGAAAAATTACAAATTATCCTCGTTTACTTAACCTTTCTAGACGCCCACGTTATTAAAAAAAGCCCACTGACACAAAATATCGTGGCCCTAAAAGTTTTTCTAAAGAAAATCAAACAAAAGAAGACTTGAACACGAAAAACCGACTATTCTATAGCTATGTTTTAATTTGCTTGGCCGGGCAGAACGCTACTGTGTTCCTAGATAATTAATAACCATAAAAAACAATTTTTCTCGACAAAAATTTTTTTTCGATAAACAGGCAAAGAAAGTAGTCTAGAGTCAAAAAATACTTTTGGTTGTAGGGAACGTTTTTTGTGACTTGTGAGATATAATCAAAGGTCTTTATCGAAGCTTTCTATCGTTTAATCCTTTTTCATTGTGGTATTAGTAGGAACTATATGGACCCCTCCGATAAATATCTCTTTCCATTCATTTCGACCTATGTGGAAAAATTTCTCTTTTATATAGGCAGTAGCAAGAAAAAGGTTTAAAAATTGCCCTCTTAAAAAAGTATTTGATCTAAAAAAAACGCGTCTAGGACTTCAAATGAAGTCATAAACGTTAAAAAAGACGATGAGAAAAGTAAATAAAAATTCTTGAAAGATCCTCGGAGAAAACTGGAGACTTTTTTCACTGGATTCTGTGCGAAGTGCGAAATGGCACCAATCGAAATTCTGGGTAATGCACTAAATCCTATTACCCCCATTAAACCAGTCTGTGAACCATTTTTTTTAATAAGAAAAAAAGTTTCTAGAATCTTCATTTTTAGTGCTTTTAGTGGTTTTAAAATGTTGATTTTGAGGGTTTTTTAAAGGAAAATTTGGATTTTAAAATGTTGATTTTGAGGTTTTTGACAATAGAAATTTCACTTAAAACGTTAATTTTGAGGTTTTTTGACAAAAAATTGGCTCTTATAACCATGATTTGGAGGTTTTTGACGAAAAATTTTCAATTTAAAGTTGATTTTGAGGTTCGTTGACGAAAATTTGGCCGTATAAATGTTGATTTTGAGGTTTTTGGACGAAAATTAGGCTTTGTAAATGTTGATTTTGAGGTTTTTTGACGAAAATTTGTCTTTACAAATGTCGATTTTGAGGTTTTTGACGAAAATTTGGCTTTATAAATGTTGATTTTGAGTGTTTTTGTTAAAGGAAATTGCACTTGAAACGTTGACTATGAGGTTTTTGGACAGAAATTGGCTCTTATAACCATGATTTGGAGGTTTTTGACGAAAAATTTTCAATTTAAAGTTGATTTTGAGGTTTTTTTGACAAAAGTTTGGCAGTATAATGTTGATTTTGAGGTTTTTGGGCGAAAATTACGCTTCACAAATGTTGATTTTGAGGTTTTTTGACGAAAATGTGGCTTTACAAAATAAATGTTGATTTTAAAGTTTTTGACGAAAATTTAGCTTTATAAATGTTGATTTTGAGGGTTTTTTAAAGGAAAATTTTGGTTTTAAAATGTTGAATTTTGAGGTATTTGATAAACGAAATTGCACTTAAAACGTTGATTATGGGGTTTTTGGACAAAAATTTTCTCTTATAACCATGATTTGGAGGTTTTCGACAAGAAAATTTCAATTTAAAGTTGATTTTGAGGTTTTTTTTGACGAAAATTTGGCTGTATCAATGTTGATATGGAGGTTTTTTGACGAAAATTAGGCTTTACAAATGTCCATTTTGAGGTTTTTGACAAATTTTTGGGGGGATTTTTGCGAGAAAAAAAAATCTTGAGCCTCCCCCCCCCTGGGGGAAAGTTTGGGTACCACTGTTTTAAATGATCCATTTGGGTCCCAATGGGTAGGTAGTCAGAAGGTATGATTTCTATTGGGTGGGGCATGGTGGGTAGTTGTGATATTATTTGGGGGGACGAAAGAAGGTTCAGCTGAAGGGAGATTTCGTGATTCTAATATTTAAAAAAAAATCGAAAGTTGAAATTTTTTAAATTCATTAAAGACTCTCACGATTTTGGACAAAGAATTTCGATTAATTAATTTTTCTTTTGTAAAAAATCCTAGTTTTGTAAAACATACCGGATAAGCTGTTTAAAATGCGAGGTGTAAAGTCTTTTCTTGTTGCTTTTGCGAGAAAGGATTTTATCCTTTCGTAGGATCTCGGAATGCTCGGTGCGTCCTTCTTGAAAGTCACCCAGTTAAATGAAGGATGATCTCCGAAGTGGAAAGTCCATAATTTAACCCCGAACGACTTCAAACATACTCGACAAAAGAGCATAAATCCTTTAAATATGTCAATTATGAGAAAACCATCCATTTCCGATCCGTTCTGCAGTGAGATTGGCACCGCAGGAGTTAAACTCATCTTCGAAATACGAAAATCCTTAAAAGTGATTTTCATTTCGGGTGCATGTAAAAAAAACTTTCACTCTTCCACGAGGTAATAACCTTCATTAGATGGCGGTTTTGAGGGCGACAGTCCTTAACCAATCATTTTCACTTTAAAATCTCAAATGGTTCCGGCCCGTAAACTTTAATAAAACGTTTTAAAATCATCTTAATGTGATGAATTCGTAATTTCGGGAGTGAAATTAAAGGCTTTCGGATGGACAAAAAACTGAACGGCAAAAAGAGAGTTTTTTAGAGATCGCCAGCCACCCCCTTGATCAGTACCTTGAACCCGACCAAACGTTTGGGGATTTGCTGGTCCACGGTGACATAGCATAACTCCAGAACGTTTGGTCCAATAAAAAAATTTATTAAGTAAAAGTTACTGGAAATCATGAGTTAAACCAAATTACATCGTCAAAACATAGGGTTCGTATTGAAAATAAAGAAATTAGGGTCGTTTTGAAGCACCCTGTACGTCGAACCCAAAAGTTATTGATCCCAAGCGATTCCTCGCTGAAATCAAAGGGTGGTTTACTTAGATACTTTTTTTCTTCAGGTCAAAAGTCTGGCAGATAATCGTCTATACTAACGGCAAGGGTAGATTTCGAACTTCCGTTTCATATAAAACGTAGGTTGAGTTTTTTTGAGGGGGATGGAAGTTGGAACAATTCGTCCAAATACGGAGGCTGGCAGCTTTCCAAAAACTCCTCCGCGCGCCCCAGGAATCGCGTTGACCTCCTCTCCTCATTCGACACGCAGTCTGCAATTTTCAGGGATGATTCATTTTCTGTTTGTCGCATCTCGATTTTTCAATCCGGATTAATTAAATAAGTCGCATTACAGTTCAAAAAAAAATAAGAAAATAAAACGTTTTACGATTTCGAAGATAAATACCGAATTTGGCATGAAACCAATAACGAGGATGCGGGAGATTTTAATTAAATAAAAAGAAACAGTAAACTTGAGGGTCAACGACGAGTTCCGGGAACTCGATGCATTTTCTATTGAGCGATCGTAGAAAGGCATCGGATGGGTAGGTAAGAACATATAAGAGTCCCAAATTGATAGGAAGTGCTTCACGCTCTAAATGGCCGCTTCTTCTCCCCTACCGATCTTGCCCTCATTACTGATATACGCGAGTGAAATTTGATTTTAAATTCCTTTCTTTTTCTATAAGGAAAAGAACGAAATCGATTGCTGACCCTTTCCTCTATGATATGGACCTCTTTTTTGAGCATTCTTCAACCTAATTGGGCACGAAACTTCAAAAGAAACGAGCCCAAGAAGTGGTTTGGCTTGGCTTTGAGCAGGTTTTCGAGCCAATTTGAACTCTTTATTGGAAAAAATAGACAGTTTGTTGGCAAATTCTTAACCTTTGTCGTTTAGAGAATGTAGGGGTTTGGATAAATGAGTGGGGGGAGGTGGTGGAAGGTAGCGAAAGGTTGCTGATGAAGGGGAGGGTAGAGAGTATGCAGGGGTTGATGAGAAAGGTGGTGGAAGGTTGGAGGTGGTGGAGGGTTAGGGGATGTGATGATAGAGTAGGGTGGGGCACATTAGTAAGTGCTGAATGAATAAGATTTTTGTAAAATAGCCACCAGATATAAATGATTAATTATTTATTTTTAACATTCCTAAATAATTTTAGGTGATTTATGGTCTCTCTAACTTTACGAGCCATTCCTCAAACCTTATTATCATTTTACCTTTAAAACATTAGCAACTTTATATTGAACAGTAAAATTTTATATTTAAAAATGTTAATACTAAATTAATTTTTTTATAGGTACATATTGGAAATTTGAAAGGCTCTCAAAACGTTAACGGCATATAGACAAGAAAATAATTCCGCATGATAAATCCCGGCTATAAAATAAAAAATAAAAAGCCTATCACATATTAAAATCTTAATCAGTTTTCACGGTCAGGGATTAATTAATTAAACGGAAACGGTTAGGAGATTAGAAAAGGGGAAAAGTGTTTTATTGCGATGGTAACCAGGTTGAAATAATTTGGAAGGAACCGAAGTTAAATGTACTAGAAGGTTTCGCTATGATTGATGACCTATTCATCAAGGAAAGAGCCTAAAATGCCAACCAGCAGCTTTTTTCTTTCTTCTCCTATTTCGATCTGACAGGTACAAAGCCCAAACACCACATCCAATCTGGGTAACTGAACTGAAAATTCCCTATTTAATTTTCGATAAAACTCAAAAATAACGAAGCTTATTAACAAGTGATAATTTTTAAGACAAATTAGTGAACGAAGAAATGTTTACGTTTTCTCTGTTTTGTTGACTCAAATGTGCAAGTCCTAAAATATAAAAGAAACTTTTTAACTAAAAAGATATGTAAAAGAAGAAAAATGCCTTTGAGGAAGTTCTGGTCGTTGATTGCTCTATACAACTTAAGGAATGTTTTATCCTTTAAAAGTCCAATTTCGTCTTAATTAGTCACCCTATGCGTGATGGGACGTGTATGACACGAATCTTCCTTCGCTTGTCTCTTTCGTTTTGCCGAATCCCCGGCACGGGATACATTTTTTATGTGTTTTTTCCTTTCGTT
This sequence comes from Orius laevigatus, assembly GCA_018703685.1. Lineage (NCBI taxonomy): Eukaryota > Metazoa > Arthropoda > Insecta > Hemiptera > Anthocoridae > Orius > Orius laevigatus. Next base: position 16,118 of record JAGWEN010001152.1, read on the forward strand.
GTTCGCAAACTCTATTATTCACAAAAAAGGCCTTATTTGACAATTTCACACTCCTTTCGCTATACTCTTACCACCGGTGGAGCTTCTTCACTTTCCGTTTTAGACGAAACGAGGTCTGTCAAGTGGAGAGTGAGAAAAAAAAGGCACTTGCGGCGGTCTATTTTTATTAATAACGTGAATCATTAACGTTTTCCGTTATTGTGTTAAATAAAAACAAATTAAAAACAAAAGAAAACCGTTTAGACTATTTATTATTCCTCAACTTTTAATTAATATTATTTTATTAAAATCAAAAGGAAGTTATTGTATTAGCATAGACAGTCTATGTTATTAGGCACCTTCTTTCCCTCCTACCTACCCGTTAATGAGTAGGTACCTACCTACCCGTTAAGGAGTAGGTATCTACCTACCGGTTAATAAGTAGGGACCTAGCTACCGGTTGATAAGTAGGTACCTACCTACCGGTTCATAAGTAGGTACCTACCTACCGGTTCATAAGTAGGTACCTACCGGTTGATAAGTAGGTATTTACCTACCCGTTAATAAGTAGGTATCTACCTACCGGTTAATAAGTAGGTATCTATCTACCCGTTAATAAGTAGGTATCTACCTACCCGTTAATAAGTAGGTATCTACCTACCCGTTAATAAGTAGGTATCTACCTACCCGTTAATAAGTAGGTATCTACCTACCCGTTAATAAGTAGGTATCTACCTACCCGTTAATAAGTAGGTATCTACCTACCCGTTAATAAGTAGGTATCTACCTACCCGTTAATAAGTAGGTATCTACCTACCCGTTAATAAGTAGATACCTACCTACCGGTTAATTAGTAGGTACCTACCTACCCGTTAATAAGTAGGTAACTACCTACCCGTTAATAAGTAGATACCTACCTACCGGTTAATAATTAGGTACCTACCTACCCATTAAAAAGTACCCCCACCTACACTTTTGACGTTTTTCGCCCAAACTTGAACTGTCTACAAAAATAAAAGTCACAAACACAATCCTTTTAACCCTACCCCTGCTCGGTTTTACCCCACCTACCCTACCTCCTGGAAAATGAACCTAACATGAACAAAAAATGTACCTACCTACCTAGTAAAAATGTATCTACTTGCAGAGTTCTCTTATGGAGGAGGCACCCTGTAACTTAACTTTTCTCAAAAAGTAAACACCCCCCAAAAAAATTCTTTCCTCCACAGATATTATGACTTTCCTATCCAAAATAACATTTTTTTAAATAAAATTTAGTTGTTATTATGAATTACATTTACATGTACTTTGTATGGTAAGTTATATGGGCAAACTGAATCGGTTGTTACACACCTAGCAGCTCTAGTTTTTAACTTGTTGCTTAATTTTCCCTGGTAAGGTAGGTTTAGGGATGAGATTATGCGGTTTTCATGGGGACAATTTATGAAGAACATAACCGATTATGTATATAATCCAGGTTTGAGGACTTTTGGGGATTTTTGAAAAAAATTTCTTTTGGGGCTATCCTCAGGCAAGCTCTTCTTTTCTTCAGCCCATAAGTTCATAGAAAAAGATCTTGTTTGAATTTTAAATGGCATTTGAGTGATTGCTGCTTAAGATTAATGTTAATGAGGATCATTCATATGCGCACCTGATCCCGTCTAATTTGTCTTGTCACTCTTCCAAGTGGTGCTTGAGAAGAACTTATCTAATTAGAATCTAATTATTTAAGCAATTAACTCACATTAAGTTGGGATTGATTTTTTGTTTAGTTAAATATTATGGATTCTTTTTCAGAACTTGAGGTATGAGGTTGGGTAAAAAAATGGGGAATTTTAGAATGAAAAATTTTCTATAACCATAAAGCCATTGTTGGCTGAAATTTCGCTCCTTAAGTCAAAAGATGTGATCCCATGTAAGGGTGTGGACGAGCTTTCCTCAGGGCTGACCCTATTCATCCGGCGAAGATGACGGGAGGGAGGCGGAGGAGCGTGGCCGCGCTAAGGGGAAGGGGACGCTCTCCTATAAAACGGAATGGGCGTCCGCCTGACCCTCACAAAATTCACGGGAAAAACGCGTCATGAAGTACGTCGGACTTTTAGTGCTTGCGGCCCTCGCGTCCGCCGAACTCGAGGATTGCTTTCAAAAGGATTCTATATCGTGCATACAGTTGGAACTTTACAGAAAAGCGAAAGGTTTCTTCGAGCAGGATAAGATCGAGCTTTTCGGCGGACTCGCTTTGACTAGGAAGGAAGTGCCGGCCGAAGATAGGGCGAGGAGTATGAAGGAAGACAGCGACGTCGAAACCAAAATTACCTCCGCCAACGATGTCGAAGCACGTGAAGACGCTTTGGAAAACTTCGCCTTCGGAAGAGCAGGACGCCTTCTCGAAGAACGAAGCCTCACCTGGAACCTGACTCCTTTGGTCAGCGACATCGCCTCCGCCTCACGAAGCATCTCAGACTCCATCCCTACCGAAGTCAAAGAAGGAGTTTCCAGCTTCATCAATGAAGGTAAGACCTCAAAAACTAAATTTTAAACCAAAATAACCCTTCTATCTTAGGACGTGGCAAAAAGAAGAAGTTGATCCGTGCCTTACTTCCGTTCCTTCTCGGTTTAAAAATGAAATTGGCCGGTTTCATGGTCCTTTCATACTTCGTCATCGCCCTCATCGCCAAAAAAGCCCTCTTGGCTTCCGTCGTTTCTCTCGCCATCGCCGGCTTCATCGCCATCAAGAAACTCATGAGCCAACAAGGACACCACGAGGTAAACTCATAAAAAAAAAACTAAACCAAAAACTAAATTTAAATTTTCAGGTTCATGAAGTCGCTCACGGATGGTCCGGCGGCGGCGGATACAGCTCAGGAGGATGGGACAGCTACGGAGGCGGCGGACACGACGCTCATGGAGCCTACTCGAACAACGTCGCTCACACGATCGCCTACGCTGGACAGAAACCTGCCACCAGGTAGATAATCAGGTGAGCCTCTCACCTATAGACGTCAGCATCAAACATTTAGCATAATAGCGTTTTTCCTAAAGGCGTATATAATTAAAAACTAGTTTATCTGCATCCGTGAATCTGAACGCATCTTTTCAATAGAACGGTGGCATTAAAGTAGACCAAGAAAAAAATATTATTTAATTAGATACGTGGGAAATGAGCAATTAGACGCCCAAAATTATGAAGAACAAAACGTCCATTTTCTGTTTGTTTTTGAATAATACCACTCGTCCTACTTATAGAATTAAGTAAAAAGTCCCCACCCAGCATCATTTATCCGTTCATTTAGGGGTCAGTGTGTCGAACACTTATTCGGAATGACTTGACAATGAGAAGGGGGGATTAAGGTTGGATATGGAGGAACGTGCCGCAGGTTGTTTTCGAACTGAAAGGTGGGGCTTGTAAATGGGATGATAATCCAACGAGTGAATTAAGGACATGTTCCTAAACCGGGATTAGCGGATTATAAATTGCCTTCCTGAGTCAAATTACATATCCAGCGTGAAGGTCAAACCTCACTTAACCTCAGACGTTTTCAAAATAAAATTTGTCTTCCAAGTAAACACCCTCTTTAAGAGGTCAAAACATAAAAATAAATAAAAAGTTATCACTTTTTTCTTTTTTAAAATGAAAAATTTAATCAAAAAGTTTGAAGGCAGTTTTTGAAGTAAAGGAAGGAATTCCATATCTAGCAAGTAGATAGCCAAAAATTGTGGACGTCACAAATTTTCATTAGTTTTTTGAAGTAATCTTGATAAAAAATTTGATTTTTTAAATATTTGGGAGCATTTTTAAAGGGTAAAATTTAACATATTTGCTGAGTAAATTGGCCAAAATTAATTAAAATTCTTTAGTTTTTTAATCGTAAAAAATGATTTAGGTTTTATAGTTTCAAGGCTGTTAAGGTGGTATTAAAAGTCTTTAGCTTTTAATTAGAGTTAAACGTCATCCTGTTTTCTCCTCCGCGGATGAAATTTCACTTTAGAAAATATCGCAGAATCCGGTTTTTCCAATCTTTCTCACGGTTTTTTCTTCCAAGTGCTAATTTTATATCCGGGACTTTTGAAGTTTAAAAAGAAAAAAAAGTAATCGATCTATCAACCAATTAACGGGTCGGAAACCGGTCGGTGGTCTCAAATCTGGTGCAGGTGCTCAGTTTTGTATTCAAACGACATAACGGGTCGGGACCACCCTACTTTTCGATCTTTCCGAAAAAAAATGAACCCTTTTAAAAATAAATTAAAAATCCGATTTTTATCATCCTAGTGTAAACAAGTTTTTAAAACTTTCCGTTATTTTTTACTCCTACTTTTAAAATCCGCTAACCCTAAACACCTACGCGAAGTGACCATTGAAAACAAGAAAAAGGAAACCGACCTCAATAGCCTGCTTTGTTCCAGAAATCAGCTAAAACCAAAAACTATTAAACAATAAAAATTTCCTTGTGGACCTTTTTTCTGTATTTTATAACCTTTCTAAAACATTTTTAGGTCTATTGAACGATTTAGAAAGGTAGTCGATAATTACGATCTATTTTTCTATCATATACAGTTTTTCTTTATACTTTCTATTCCTAAAAAACTATTGAGCCATGACAAAATGACCCTTTTACATATATATTTTTTTGTATGTTTCAGATCTGGAAGCGTCCGGCCTTGAAAAGCTCAATTATTTATTTTTCTTCTAAATTATTAATTGTAAATAGTACGACAGGACAGACACTGAACTAAGCGAAACTAGTCGTTCAATACCCACAGACGTTAGATTCTACTTAGAAGACATGACTGACTCAGGGATGACTGGACCGAGACGACATTTTTATTTATTTTTATTTTTTTCTCGTTCCAACATGGATAAACACTATTTATTGAAAATTGTCCCTTAAAAAAATATTGGTTGTCATAATTTTTCCGTTAAATTACTAAAACAACCAAAGATCATGTTTACGTTTTTTAATAAATTTGTTATTTATTATATTTTTTGTTTTTGTTACCTATATATGAAAAAATTAGATGAATAAACAAGGCGTAACTGGAAGATTCGTGCTGGACAGGGTCATTATCTTCACGGCATTTGGTTGTTCGTGGGTTAAATAAGGTAAGAAACAGAAGGGGACCCACTTTTTTCGAGTTGTTTATAAAAGTGGAATCATTCACTGGTCTCGTTTCCATTAATGACAAAGATGTGTTAGGGCTGAAAGTATTCCAATTGAGTCCGAAGACCGGTATTCCCGTATTCCGGTATCCTCGACCCCGGACTCTCTTTACGCATGAAAGTAGGACGAAAAACAAAATTCCCGAATGACACCTTACGATCCTCAGAGGCGAAATGAGACCTTTCCTTCCAATAAATAGACTTCGTTAAAAAGCGGAATAATTTCAGATCTTTCCATAATAAAGAGTTTAGAAGATTTTATCGATTTTGAGATATTTTCTAGAATTTTCAAAAAATGAAAATACTGATGAAATGGTTTTTTACTGAGAATCCTTGAGAAATCCTTTTTTAAAAGTGGCTTCATGGTAACAATTGGAATATGAGTGGAGACTCAACTCAAAATAGGCTTTCGTAGCTTCCTGTACTGATCGACTTGAAATTTTTCACTTTTAATTAAAAGATGAAAATTATCTTAACATTTGAATTTAATTTTTGGGAACTTAAAAAACTGCATTTTTTTAGACATTTGTCCACTATAGATTCAAATCACACCCTGGTAAGTAATTTTATTGAAAATGTTTAAATAGCATACTAAACCGAGTAAAACCCCGTTTGCTGGGATTTCCTATCTTAATCCGTCTTGGAGTTCTGATTTTTTGAAGATTTTTTTTCCCCATTAAAAACACGTTTTTTTCACACAAAACTGTCAATATCTCAAGTTTCCTTGACACTTTTGATTTTCCGGTGCCAGATTTAGAATCAGCGTTAAATTTTAAGTTAAAAATGATAGTTTTTAACCATTCATGATAACCTCAATGCCCTTGTTTATGGCTGTGAACAACGACAAAAAAAATTTTTTTTTCAAAATTTCGCCAAAACTACAAATCAAACGTTAGAGATTTCTAAATTTCTGAACAAACTTCTTCATTTAAAGAAATTTTTGATATCGAAATAAATTCCTAGAGATTTTACTTAGGGAGATAACGTTAAAAACCGTGCACCCATTTTCTATATTTGAGCTTTGTGGTCATTATGAATAGCTAAAAAATTGTCATTTCTAATGTAAAATTTAACGCTGATTCCAAATCTGCCACCGGAAATTTAAAATTATTAAGGGAACTTGAGATATTAAAGGATTTATGAGAAAAAAAAACGTGTTTTTGTTAAAAAATCTGAGATAGGAAACCCTAGTAAACGGGGTTTTACTCAGTTTATAATGCCATTTAGTTTTTTTTTTATTGTTTTTTTACTAACTAATATAATGCACATCCCTATGCTCGGGAGGTAAGAGGGTACAATATGGGCCCTGTATCTTGGTAATTTTTCTATTGACTAGTTTTAAAATAAAATAAAAACTTTTGAGCAAATAGTTCGACTAGGTTGACCTCTTAAGAAAAGGCGTTGAGTGATACTAACCTTCACGACTTTTCGGTCGTTCGGGTTTAGATTCACGGAACGCCGTTATTCGAAACGCCACCTCTCGTCCCCGAACTTGAACTTCACATCAGTTCCGTGCATCCCCACCAGAGTTCAGTTCGTTCTCTGTTTTCGAACTGAGTTCATCGACTCGAGAAAGTCGACTTGAATGACCAGACGCCACCGGCAACGGCGGTCAATGGCAATCGCTCTCGGCCAAGTTCACTGTCATTCTTGTTTACCTTTCTATTTACGAAGTATTTCACGATCACTTCAATTACCAATTAAATCTCGTATTTCCGCTCGATATTTTATTCTTTTTTCTTTAATATAAGGTTTGAAAATTGCATGATCCAGTCAAAATTGACACTGATTCTCGAAAAGGATGAATCACTATTTATATCGTTTTCCAGATTCCATTCAGACCATTTTATGCAGACCATATTTATTCTAAAATAAAATGGACAGAAAATAGGCTGTATGCAGATTTTTGGAGGTTTTAGAAGAAATGATACCTAGCTTTTATTAATTTTTAGATCAAACATGATTTTTTGGACTAGGGGCTAGGGGATAAATTGGGGGGGGGATTGTGTAGAAAGTAATAGGGAATTTTGGGGGGTGGGGGTGGAGAGTTGTTCGATAGGAAGTGTCTTGCTGGGGGTATTAGCCAGAGGAATTTGGGAGAATAAATAGAGCAATTATTGATAGTAATGGTTTGGAGGGGGGGGGGGGGTAGATGCTAGTTTTGGTGTAAGCGGGCTTGTTGTTATTATATGGGATATTTTGGGTAGGAATTTCGGTTCGGGTAATTGGGGGAATAGTTGGCCAGGTTAGGATGATTTGGGAAATAGAGGGAGTCACGAGGGAGTAATTAGGGGATTCAGTAGGACTAGTGGATTGTGGTTATGGGGGTATGTAGTTGGGATAATGGAATTGGGAACCAGGGGTATAGGTGCAGCTATCGACTCCACTGCAGTGATAGGTCTTTAATTTCTTAAACTTAAAGAAATGTAGCTCATGTTGTACTTATCTTATATGAGACTTCATGTGGACCAGAAATCCATATGGACCTTAGATGGTACTTGGCGTTGGTCTCAATTGACCCAAGTTATTAAAATCCATTCAGCAACCTACCCAAAAATAAATAAAACAAGTTTCTTTTACGTTTATTTAAATAAGGTGGGGTTCACACGTGACTAAGAGTGACGCCTTCCGGCCGATTGTGCGTTTTTGTTTTCTTTCTTGAAGGGCTCAGGTGAAAGGTTGCCCGCTGGCGACTCCGAGTCTAGAAAGTCAAGCGAAAGTGGTCTTCGTAACCTTTGAACTTTCCTTTCTAGGCCAAATTCGTCCTTCTGTCATATTTCACGAAGAATTTTTGTTATTAATACAAAAACACGTTTTTGTCCATACAAGTGGACACCCTGTCTGGAATAGCCCAAGATTTATGAGAATAAAAATTTTTTTCACTCATTTCAGGTGATTAATGATTTTTTGATCAGGACACTTGGATTACAAGCAAAGGCACTTTCTTAAAAAAATGACTTTCAAAAAAACTTTTTTATAGAGATTAAAAAATTCCAATATAAGTAGTAAAAGGCCGGATACAATGAGTGGAAACGAGGACTTCAAGCCTGGTTAAAGAATATTCCAAAAGAATCGAAAATTGCAACGATTGCGGATATCGAACCCCAAGAAAACGTGCCGTGGCCGAGAGATAAAATTGCCTCTTGACTATTCCTTCGGCTAAAACCCTGATTGTCTTCTTTTCCTCAACTTTTTTATAAGACTTTCTTCTTGTATTAACCTTGTTAAATTCACATGCTAACGAGCCATGAACCCTAGAATGCATGGGTAATGGTCTTGAAAAGACATCGATCCAATTTGAAAGTCTGATTTACCAATAATAAACCGTTGTGTTATTTCAATTTTCAAGCTTGATCGACACCTTGCAGTCCGTTTGCATGAAGAGAAAGTAAATCGTGTTTGTTAAAAGATTTTAAATTGACTTTCACTTTCTCTTAAATGCAACCCATTTGACCGACAAAAAAGTGTGAACTAAAAAAATTTAAATTTTTTTCCTTATAAAAATAATAATTAATTAAATATTTTAGGATTTAAAATTAGCGGGGTGTGAAAAACCAGTTTTTTAAGTAGGTTTTATGAATGGAATTTGTTGAAGAGTGATTTTAAAGAGAGAAACCTTTTTTTAATCTTTATAGGAAAGGGTTGGCAAGGGTAGGAACTTGAGAAATTGAGATAATGAAGTGGACAGACCTTTGTTTTGGCCAATTCGGTTGAAGTTTTTGAGGATGTTTGATGACGGGCGCATGAAAATTGGGCGCAAAGAAAAATTAGCTTAGGATTAATGACGATTTAGCAACATCAGGTAACAAAAATGCACTATAGGAAAAATGTAAATTGGGCGCAAAACTAAAATAAGTGGAATGGTAAACTGGGCTCAAAACTGAAATGAGTGCAATGGGCAGTTTTGGAGAGTATGGAAATTATGTGGTTTCGAAATTTTGGGCGGTTTGGGAGGTAAGCGAAGTTTAGACACTTTAGGCAGTTTGGACGGTTTGGACGATAAGGACATTGGAATGATTTTGAGAGGTTTTTACAATTTGGGAAGCTTAGGCAGTTTTGAAGGCCTTGGTGGTTGGGGAGATTTTGGCGGTTTGGTCGATTTGGGTGATTTGGTAGTTTTGCTGGTTTGAGTGATTTTAGCATGTTTGGTGATTTTGGTTGTTTTATGGTAATTCGAATGGTTTTGATGGTTTGGGCGGTTTGGGTGATTTGGGTTGTTGGGTTGATTTGGGTAATTTTGTTGGTTTGGGTGATTTTGGTGGTAATATTCTCAATATTCACTTTTAATTCTTTAAATCCTAAGCCCCCTTCAGGAAGAAACTGCGCCCAATTTGCCATGGCCCCTGATGACTTTAGTGATGAAAATGGATTCGGAAGTTGGGACGCCTTTTGGTCTGCTGGGGAAAAGGCACCTGCGGCCCCGGCCCGTCCCTTGACCCGGATTCGTCGTCTCAAAAACTGAAAAAGCCTCTCCTACGGAGGGTCCGACGAGGTGCAACAGGTGGGCGAACCGGTTCCCGCAAAAGGAATCCGAGTCCAGAAAAAGTAAAGAGACACGCGAAAGTTGTATCATCGTTTCCCAAGGGACCGGCCCTTTTGAAGTCGACAGTTCGAGAAAGTTCCGAGGAACTGCCACGCCTAAAGAATCTAAAAAAAAAATCAAATAAAAATTTAAAAGATTTAGCATAAAATTGTGGGGAAATTTAGCCCAAGACATGCCCTCCACTTCGCTTAGGATTTTGTTGACCATAGGTACAGTACCTTCCTCTTTGAAGTTGTTGACCCTGTATCAACGACAACAACCTAGGCCAAAAATAGGTCGAAAACACTCTATAAAGTTCGACTACTAGTGCTATTGTTCCCATAAGTATGTACATCAGCAGTTTCATTTTAGCGGATTTCCGGAGGAAAGCAGGCTATTGGGATCGGCCTTACGGAGGCTTTCGTCTTAAAGGGTTATATATTCGTAATTAGGACGATCTCCTGCTCCTGATCACGAAAATATAGGTCATTCCAAACCTGGGAATATGTAGTTATGTATGTATGTATATATTTTTTTTTCTTTATCGCTACTTTCTGTTTCTTTCTAAACCCAACTAAGAATCACTTTCTTCCTTTTTTCTTTCTAAATTTTTTTAAATCTTAGAATAAAAAAGAAGTCCGAAGTCTCTCTGATAAAAATCTTGAGTCGGCAGAATTCAAAGCACGCCTGGTCCACATCCCAGATCCCGATTTCTCCCACCTCAAGCTTCGTTTAGCATCGCAATTATTGAATTTAAAAAAATCAACCTGAAAAGAAACTTGAATCCAAAGATTTCAAGCTTTGGAGATATCCTAGATATTGGTTTCTTTCTTCCGGACTCATTTTTTTCGCTAATGACGTAATTAGGTGTGAAAAACTGATTTTCAGGTTGGTAAACATTTGATGGAGCGTGTCAGCATGAACATCATGACCTTTCCATGCATCCTGAGCTTGGCCGAACGAAAAACTTTTCTGAAATTTCAAACCAAGGATAGCTTGACTTCTTCCTAAAATCTTCGATGGTAATGAATAACTTAGTTTTTATTTTATAAAACCAGGACAGAATAAACAAGATGAGTCATGCACCTTCTTATGTATTTATTCATGATGTGGCAAACAGAATATTTTAGAATTCAATATTTATAAAACTTTGTAAAGGAGTTTTTAAATTTAGTTCATGGTTAGTTTCGCGTGAAGCGCCACCAGCGATCTCTCCTATAAACTTGATTTTATTGTTCATTTCTATTTAATGGATTGGAAATAAATTGGACACGTATTGAAAGCATGATCATAGAAAAGACAAGCGTAAATAACGTGAGGATTGTTCGTCGGATGGAAAAAACGAAAAAAAGTCTTCAAGATCCTTCATTGTACATAATTGATTGGGCTCCCTCTAGTAAAAGGCTCTTCTTTCGGAATTCCAAGTTTGGCCGAAGTAGGCCAACCTTTTAAAGAGACCCACGATCAAAACGGACGGTTCTCACACTCGGGTGGGCCCCAGGGGCGGCCAAACTTGAAAATTTTCACCGTCAATGGATCGACGGATACGGAGTCCCTTTCATTCACTACTTCCGCCATTAGATTAGACGATTCTGAAAGATTATCTTCAAGATTATCAGTGCTACAACAGGTTAAATCAAATTGGACACTTTACTAAGTTTTCAAGCGCCTTACAAGTAAGAACTATGAGTGAAAACAGCATGAAAGAGGGTCAAAACCTAAATTAAAAAAAAAAAAAAAAAAAAAAAATTACAGAAGGGGTCTAATCAAACATAATGCGTACAATGCTGTCCAAATTAAAAGTATCAATAGCGGACTGGCAACCTTGTCAAAGTTGAAAATTTTGGCTCTGCCAATGGCTAAAGTTGCTATTTCCACCTAAAATTTCAGTTTACCTGTAATGAAAGGAGGAAAACTTGATAAAAGTTTAGCAAGGTGTGTCCTCGCTGGATAGAAAGTTTCTTGGTCGCAGGGCGGTCATTCTAGAATGTTCGTGAAGCCGGATTCAGATGTTCGCACATCTCAAGATTAAATTACCCGTTAGGATTTTAAAAAATTCCCCACATTCCGCTTTTGGCTCTTTTTGGTTTCGCTGGATAAAATACCAAAAATATGCTTCGTCATTTTACGAAAGTACAATGATTGATTTTTTCGTAATTGAAAAACAAGTTGAAATGGCCTCTTTTATGGTTTACTAGTGAACTAATGTCTTGAGATGCGTGCTATCTCTAGGACAATTACGTGACAATCTCTTTCTTGAAATGGGCGATCCCATCGAAAAAGGCCTTTCCCTTCGTGCGTTTAACTTTTCCCCTCCCTTCTATTAATTATTTTCTTCTTTTTTTTTTAGTAATTGGGACAGGGTTCGAAATATGAAGAACGGATCAATTAATGGGTTTTTAAGGAAAATTGGTGAGAAGTGTAACATGAGGTTTGTCCATTGAAATCCTTCGGCAGGGTCACGTGGTGAAAAGTCCGAATAGGTCTATGAGAACCAAAGTTTTAAGTCAGAAGTGTTAAAATATGCAAAGAATGTTCCTTCCCTCATGATTATTAACGAAAGTGGGCATCGTTTGGGATAATTTTGGGTAAAATGTTGCTTTCCAGGTCATAGACTAAAGGGGGCTCCATTCTTCGTAAAATTTTTTACGATCTTTTTAAAGATAAGACACTTTTATTGATTTTTTTGACTAGAAGCCCGATAGAATGACGCTGCAGTTTTTTTCGAAAATTTTACATTTGACCCAAAATCTGGTTTGTGACATTAATTGGCGGTTTGAGACAGTTTTGAGGGTAAAAAACATGAATTTGAAGTCTATTTTTGGATATAAGAACATTTTTTTTCTGCCACACCAAAGAAGGGACCCTTTTTTTACTTGTTGATACGAAAAATTTAAGACTTCATCCAAAATCTGGTTCTTGACCGTTTTAAGGGTTTTCACCTAGTTTTCACCTTTATCTTTGAATAATGTACTAAATCCATCATTTTTGAGAACGTTAACACCTTTCACCTTTTTAAAGGCAATCAACACATATTTTTTAATTAGCCTCCGACGTTCCCACGTGTCTAATACTCAAAAATCATAAACGAGAGTTTAACTGTCCTCTCTGCAAATCGCGTTTTGCGGCTTTTTTCTCCGCAGATTTGAAAGCGGCAATTCGAAGAAAAAGATAATAAAATCGTCTGGCGAGTGAATGAAACGGAGGAACGCCTCGGGCTGTGGGGCAGTGGGGCCTCGAGTCTCAAACTCGCTGCATTCCCGACAACCTGCTTCCATCGGATTCCTTTCTTTTAAAAAACACGTTCAGTAACACATAAATGCATTAAATATTACTAATTTTTGAAAAATGTATGAGGGCCAAAAAAGTGTCAAGCAACTCACTTAAGCCCTATAACCCAAATTCCCTTATTATAGTCCAGTCAATATGCCCGAAAAAGGCAAATAAATGAAAATGGGTTTGTCCCCTGATTAACCAAAAAATACCTAAAACCGATAATCGTGCGCCGTTCGCTTCAGGAGCGGTTTTAAAGTTTTTGACAATATCTCAAAAACCGTAGGTCATACACTAAATAGTATTTAGGACAAAATTAAAGATTATTATATTTTCTACAATTTTAAGCTAATATGATTTTTTGTAGGACCAAAAGTATCTTAGCTACAAGGTGACGAAAAAAAAAAGTTTTCAATTTTGACTTCTGAAGGAGGAAAGACGTCATCTAATCAAAAAAGTATACTTAAGGGGGCGCGTGAAAACAGATTATTCAATGATAGGGCTCATTAGAAAAATGATCGCGATCTGGACGGCGGACTTTTTTCAAAATGGTAAGGTCTAAAAAGGGAAAAAAAAAAAAAAAAAGAAAAAAAATAAAAAAAAAAAAAAAAAAAAAAAAAAAAAAAAAAAAAATAATAAAAAAAAAAAAAAAAAAAAAAAAAAAAAAATAAATTTTAAGAAAAAAAAAAAAAAAAAAAAAAAAAAAAAAAAAATGAAAAAAAAAAAAAAGAAAAAATATTTTTAACTTTCTCGGGCGCGCATTGCCAGTATAAAAAAACTTATTTAATAAAAATAAATGCTTTGCGGTAAAAAAAAAAAAAATGGTTTAAATTTTATTTTGTGGGGGGGGGAAAAACTTTTTAAGTAGAATTGTTTAGTGACAATGGCTCCGCCACATAACAAATGAACATAATTGCAGAATATTCTAATCACATTCGCGATGACTTTCAATTGCTTTAGTTTAAGCAACATTGAAAATTAGCTAATTCATTCAACAAATTTTTGAATCAACGGCGGGTTTTCTCAACGAATGCAAAGACCAAGTGGGCGGAGAAAGCCGGCTCGCTCCTGCCAATTGAAGGGAGGGATATTAGTTTTAAAGCGCCTTCGTGTTTGCGGGTCGGACCGCGGCGCCCTTCAAGGGCGAGTAAAGGCGGCTGGATGGGTCCGGGGGCTATATATTTTTAAAAGTTATAGATAATATTTGAATTACGCTTTTGAAAAAACTCTCAAAAGCAATTTAGTGTAAGGGGCGATCATGGGTGGGGACAAATTTAAAAAATATTAGCATTATTTTTATTAGAACTATTAAATATTTGTTTTGATTGTTCTCAGTGCCAGCATGAGTGACAGGTTTGTAATTAGAAAAAGATAATATATTATTTATAAGGCCGGGGCAATTGGAGATAAGTAGGCGATTCATGCAGCGCTACGGTCAGGTGGGATAACAAGGTAAAGATGCCATCTGGCTCTGAACTATCAGGGGCAAGGGCAAGCGGAGGATGATACATAATACGGACGGAGGAGGAGTGAGGGAAAAAAGAGCTTAGTATCTTCCGGTGCTTGTTACCACTACTGACGTCGTCGGACTTATGATGGCGGGTCCGTGCTTTATCTCCAATTGGCCGGGCTATATATACATTATTACTTTATTTATATTAAAGAAGCGGCTTCAGCTCTGTGTGTAGAACAAAGAAAAGCAAATTTTAATTGTTTAATAAAAATATGTATTTTTTAAATTATTCCCGCGCAGGGCGCTTGCCTCGGATCGTTTAGGCATTTAATTGCTTTTTGATGAGGTTTGTTAGAGAGGTTTTAGAAAGGTAATTCAAATTATCTATAACTTTTATTTAAGGGGGAGGCCCATCGCGTGCAGTAGCGGGCTCTGTCGCGAGGGCGGGGCGACCCGTCTAACAGGTATGCACTAGGGTTTTATAACTTAGATCCCATCCTCAATCAAAAAAAAAAAAAAAAGGGTTTAACTAGTTACTTGATCCGCTTTCCCCTGCTCTAATTGGGCAGGATGGGTAGAAGCCTTGTTCGCTCCGCCCGACTTGTCTTTTGATTGTGTTGAAAAAGCCGGCGCGTGGATTCAGAGAATTTGTTGTGGGAGGGAAAAAGGGAAGAATGGATATGGTAGTATGTTCGATGATAACTAAAAGATTGAGCTTCAATCAGAATGGATTGGATTGCGATTCAAAAATTTGCAGGTTATGTTCTTTGGTATAGTGGAATTGTCGCATTTCACTAAACAATTCTTTAAAGAGCGTTTTACAAAAAAAATTTAATTAGTATAACATTTTTTTGGGGAGGTTTTTTAACACAGGAAGAGATTGTATTTTTATTACAATAAGAATTTAGTATGGAATGGCGTGGGTGGCGGCTCAAGTAAATAAATATGTGAGCTTCATGTTTAAAATATACTAGGTCGGCGGTAAAGATCTGATGGCAGTTTTGGCTATGAGCTATGGGCATTGAATAACTTGTTTTCAGGCGGCCACCGATTGGTGGGATTGGTGGTTATACGTTACGTATTGGGGGGGGGGGGGGGTTTTTGTTGTGCATTAAGTATATCTATTTTGATTAATTAAGTTATGATCGTCTTTGCGCTCGGCGTCAGGAAGTCAAATTGAAAACTTTTTTTGGGGCGTCAGGCCTTGCTATCAAAACAGGCTAAGATACTTTTGGTCGGTCGTACAGCAAGGAATAATATGCATTATTATGCTCAAATTGTAGAAAATATAGATTAATCTTTATTTTTTAATTTGTGTCCTGAATTACCTATTTGTTCGTGTATGAGCATACGGTTTTTGAGCTTTTTTGAAGAATAAGCAAAAAAAAAAAAAAATATTGTCAAAAAAAACATAAAAGAAAAAAAAAATAAAAAAAAAACGGCTTTAAAACCGCTTGTCTGAAGCGCAGCGTACTAGCGATTCTGATCAGGTTTTAGAGTTATTTTTTGGTTAAATCATCAGAAAAGGGACAAAGCCGCATTTTCATTTATATGGCGCCTTTTCAAATGGGCAATATTTTGACTGGAGTATTAATAAGGAAATTTTGTGGGTTTGGGTTTAATTAGTAGTGCTTATAGTGAGTGTCGCTTGTAGCAACTGTTTTTGGCCCTCGATGTTAGATTTTTGGCAAAATTAGTATATTTAATGCATTTTATGGTGTTAGCTGAACGTGTTTTTTATTAAAAGAAAGGCAATGCCGATGGAAGCTGGTTGTCAGGGAATCCAGGCGAGTTTTGAGATCTCGAGGGCGCCGCCTGCCCATCAGCGCGCGAGGCGTTCCTGGATCCGTGTTTTCATTCTACAGTGTCGCCAGAAGCGATTTTATTATCTTATTTCTGGGGGGGGGGGGGGGGGGGGGGCGAATTGCCAGCTTGCAAATCTGCGGAGAAAAAAGCCGCAAAATCGGCGATTTGCATGAGAGGAGCAGTTAACTTCCTGTTTGATGATTTTTGAGTATTAGTACATGCGTGGAACGTCGGAGGCTAATTAAAAAGATATGTGTTGATTGGCCTTTAAAAGGTGAAATGTGTTAACGTTCTCAAAAGATGGATGGATTTAGTACATTTATTCAAAGATGAAGAGCGGAAAACTAGGTTGGAAAACGCCATTAAAAGCAGGTCAAGAACGCAATTTTTGGATGAAGTCTTAAATTTTTCGTGATCAAGTGCAAGTAGTATAAAAAAAGGCGAGTGTCGGCGCTCTTGCTTTGGTGTGGCAGCAGTAAAAAAAATGTTGCTTATATCTCGTTAAAAAATAGCTTCAAGATTCATGTTTTGTAGGCAGAATCAAAAACTGTCTCGAAATCGCGCCAATTAATGTCACAAACCTAGTATTTTGGTCTAAATGTAAAATTTTCGAAAAAAGGCTGCAGCGTCATTCTATCGGGGCTTGGCTAGTGCAAAAAAAGTCAATAAAAGTGTCTATATCTTTAAAAAGGATCGTAAACAATTTTCGAGAGTAACTGTAGCCCCGCGTTTCTTTAGTCTATGTACCTGAAAGGGCAAGGGCATTTTACGGCCGAAAATTATTCCAAAGGTTATTGAAAAAAATACATTGTTTAGTATCCGGTATGGGGGGGGGGGGTGGGGGGGGGTGGATGGGGGGGTTTGGGTTAACCCTAACGATGCCGGCACTCTTCGTTACATTAATTCATGAGGAAGTGACATTCTTTGCATTATTTATAACTAGCTTGCTGATTAAGACTTTGTTCTCTATAGACCTTAATTCTCGGACTTTTCTGACCACGTGACGGTCTCTGGGTTCCTCAAGAAGGATTTGCAATGGACAAACCTTATCCTCATGTTACATCTTCTCACACGCAATTTTGCCTTAAGAAACGCGCTATTAATTTGATGCGCGTTGCTTCATATTTCGAATCATACCCTGTCGGCCAATGATCTAAATAAAAAAGTAAGAAAAAAATTAATAGTAAGGGAGATGGGAAAAGTTAGAAAACGGGTCACGAAGGGAAAGTGGCTCTATTTTCGATGGGGATCCGCGGCTAAATTGGGCACCTGACCGTTATTTAAGAAAGAGATTTTTCACGTAGAATTGTCCTAGAGATAGCACGGTAGCATCTTCAAGACATTAGTTTCATATAAGCCATAAAGTAGGGCCATTTCAAGGCTTTGTTTTTTCAATTAGTAAAATAATCAATCATGTACTTTCGTTAAAATGGACGAAGCATATTTTTGGTGTATTTTATGTTTTATCGGCGAGCGAAATACACGCAAAAAGAAGGGCCAGAACAAAAGCAAAAAAAAAAAAGGCGGAATTGTGGGAATTTTTTAAAATCCTAACGGGTAATTTAATCTTGAGTAATGTGGAAGCATCTGAATCCGGTTCACGAACATTCGAGAATGACCGCCGTCTCGAGGCCAAGATAACTTTCTTATCTCAGGCGAGGACGACACACCTTTAGCTATACTTTTGGATATGCAAGTTGTTCCTTTCCTGCCTTTCTCTTACAGGTAAACTGAAATTTTGTAGTGGAAATTAGGGTGCAACTTTATGGCCATTGGCAGAGCCTTAAAATTTTCACTTTGAGCAAGGTTGCCTAGTCGCGCTATTGATAGCTTTTTTTTTTTTTTTTTTTTTTTTTTTGTTTTAATTTGGAGCTAGCGATTGTATACGGCATTATGTTTGATTAGACCAGCGCTTCTGTGAATTTTTTTTTTGGGGGGTGGGTTTTTTTTTTATTTTTTGGGGGGGGGGGATAATTTAGGGTTTTGCCCCTCTTCATGCTGTTTTGCAGTTCCACTCATAGAGTTCTTAACTTGTAGGCGCTTGAAAAAAAAAAAAAAAAAAAATAAAAAAAAAAAAAAAAAAAAAAAAAAAAAAAAAAAAAAACTTAGTAAAGTGTTCCAATTTGATTAAGAACCTGTTGTAGGCACTGATAGATGCTTGAAGATAATCTTTCAGAATCGTCTAATCTTAATGGCGGAAGTAGTGAATGGAAAGGGACTCCCTTATCGCGTCGATCCGCGATTGAGCGGTGAAAATTTTCAAGTTTGGCCGCCCTCTGGGGCCTAGCAGCCTCTACCGGTCGATGTGTGAGAACGAGCGTCTCGTTTGATCGTAGGGTCCTCTTTAAAAAGGTTGGCCTGTACATTCGGGCCAAAACATTGGAATTCCGAAAGATAGAGGCCTTTTACTATGGAGGGAGGCCCTTAATCAATTATGTAGCGAATGAAGGATTCTTGAAGAGCTTTTTGTTCAGTTTTTTTTCACCATGGCCGGACGAAGCATCGCTCACGTTATTTAGCGCTTGTCTTTTCTATGATCATAGCTTTCAATTACGTGTTTCCAATTTATTTTCTCAATCATTAAATAGAAAATTAAAGAAATGAATCAGATAAAATGCAAGTTATAGGCGGATACACAGATCGGCTGTTTGGGGCGCTTCAACGGCGAAACTTAAGCTATACGGCTATGAACTAGAATTTAAAAGAGCTCATTTTACAAGAGTTTTATAAATATTGAATTGGCATTCAATTCTAAAATTATTCTGTTTGCGCACGGATCATGAATAAATTAGCATAAGAAGGTGCATGACTCATCTGTAGTTTATACATGGGCTGTCCTGGTTTTATAAAGATAAAAAGCTATAGTTGATCATTACGGCTATGCGAAAATTTTAAGGTAAGATAAAAGAAAGTCAAGCTGATGCCTTGGTTTGAAATTTCAGAAAATTTTTCGTTGCGGCCAAGCTCAGGATGCTGGAAAGGGCGCTGCTGTTCTATGCTGGGACAGGACTCCATCAAATGTTTACCTACCTTTGAAAATCAGTTTTTTGACGAATATGCAGCACCTAATTAAGCTGTGCATTAGCGTAAAAAAACTGTAGTGACAACGGATAGAGAAGAAAGCCAATATGGCTAGGATATTCTCCAAAAGCTTGGGATCTATGGATTCAGTTCTTTTCGTGGGTGTGTTGCAGGTTGATTTTTTTTATTGCAATACTTGGGCGATGCTAAACGAAGCTGTGGTGTGGAGACAATCCGGGGATCCCTATGGGTATTGTGGACCTTGAGCGCTAATGCGTGCTTTGAAATTCTGGGCCGGCTTGCAAGATTTTTATGCAGTAGGTAGACTTCGGACTATCTTTTTTTATTCTTAAGATTTTAAAAAAATATTAGAAAGGTAAAAAAGGAAGAAGTGATTGCTTAGTTGGGGTTTAGTTAAAAGAAACGTAGAAGTAAGGCGATTTAAAGAAAAAAAAATATATACATATGTAACATAGCATAAGCTAGCATATTGGCCCTATGGTTTGGAATGACCTATATTTTTCGTGTATCGCTAGGAGCAGTTAGGAGGATCGTCCTAATTAGCGATATCGCTCTGTAAGGCCTCTGTAGAGGCTCGATCCTCATTGCTGGCTTTCCTCGGATTAATCCGCTAAAATGAAACTGCTGATGTTAGCTATGACTTATGGGTAACAATAGCAGCATAGTAGTGCGTAACTTTATAGAGTGTTTTGCGACCTATTTTTGGACCTAGGTTGTTGTCGTTGATACAGGGGTCATACAACTTCAATAAGGAGGAAGGTCTGTACCTATGGTCAACCAAAATCCTAAGCGAAGTGGAGGGCATGTCTTGGGGCTAATTTTTGCGGCCCCGACACATTTTATGCTAAATCTTTATAAATTTTTATTTGATTTATTTTTTTTTAGTATTGTTCTTTAGGTTTCGGTGAGGTGGCAGTTCATCGGAATACTTTCTCAGATTAAGGCTGTCGACTTCGAAAAGGGGCCTCAAGGTCCATCATGGGAAACGATGATAGACAACTTTGCTGGCTGTCTACTTTTACTTTTTTCTCTGGGACATCTGGATTATCCTTTTGGGGGGCGGATACCGGTTGCGCCCTCCTGTTGGCACCTCGTCGGACCCTCCGTAGAGAGGCTTTTTTTGTTTTCAGTTTTTGAGGACGACTGAATTCCGGGTCAAGGGAGCGGGGCCGGGGGCCGCATAGGTGCCTTTTCCCCAGGCAGCCCGAAAAGGCGTCGTCGCAACTTTCCGAATGCCATTTTGCATCTCTAAAGTCAATGCAGGCTGGGCCATGGCAAATGGGCGCAGTTTGGCTTGGCCTGCAGGGAGGCTCTAGGTATTATTAATAAAGAATTAAAAGTGGTATATTTTGAGATATTGGGACCATGGCCAAAGATGCAGGCCAAAGGCGGGCAAGCAAAATTGACGCGCGCAAATGCAACGGCGGCAGACAACGGTGGCCAATATGCAACGACCTCAAAGCCAGCTGCCAAAAGCCATCAAAACTGCATTCTGATATATACCAGGTATGAAAAACAACCTATAAATCATCTCAAAAAAAAACATGGCTAAAAGATCGACAATCAACGGGGCATGGAGGTAACAACGGCAGCAAAACTACGGCCAAATCATACCTCAAATCAAGGCCCTAAAAGGCGCGGCCTAGTAACAATTCCGTCTCAATCTCCGCGCAAGCCGGCCAATCGTGTGGCCTTCAAAACTGGCCTAAGCTTCCGCGAAAAGAAGAAATAAATGTAAAAAGCCTCGGGACCTAAAATCATATCCAATGGTCCTTATCGTTCAAACTATCTAAACCGTCGCAAACTGCCGTACGAGTGTTTCTAAGACTTCGCTTTACACATCCAACCGGAAGCGCGTCGCGCCTATATAAGACCCAAACTGTCCGTAAATATACCCATCCGCATAACCGGGCCCAGAAATTTGGCGAAATGCGCGATGCACTAACTTCGCAAACTCTGGCAATAGACGAGGCGTCCATTGCAGCTCATTTCAGTTTTGAGCCAGTTTATGCCATTCCACTTATTTTAGGTTTGGGGTTGGGCCGGGCATTTACATTTTTCGCTATAGTGCGATTTTTGTTGCTTCTGATTTTGCTAAATGCGTGCATTAATGCCTAAGCTAATTTTTCTTTGCGCCGCAATTTTCTATGGGCGTCCCTTCATGCAAAAAATCCTCAATAACGACTTCAAACGGCGGAATTGGCCAAAGCAAAGGTCTGTCCATTGGGGTACTAGTCCTACTTCATTATCTGCAATTTCTCATAGTTCGCTGACCGCGTTGGCCACGCTCTTTCCTTTAAAGATTATAAAAAAGGTTTCTCCATCTTTAAAATAATCACTCTTCACAAAATTCCATTCATCATGAAAACGCTTTACATTAAAAATGGTTTTTCATTTCATCTTCACACGCCGGCGCTAATTTTTAAATCCCTCCTAAAATGGTATTTAATTAATTATTATTTTTATAAGGAAATAAAATTTAAATTTTTTTAGTTGCGAGCAATCTTTTTTGTGGTCAAATGGGTTGGCATTTAAGAGAAAGTGAAAGTCAA
>JAGWEN010001153.1:0-22149 GCA_018703685.1 Orius laevigatus
GAAAAAAAAAAAAAAAAAAAAACACAGAGAGGTGATAAATTATTCATGTAAAAAAAAGAGAAAAGGGTAGAGGGGGGCACCTGCTATTTTTTCGTCTCTTCCGACATGAGTACAAAGCAAACAAGGAAGTGAGAATCGGTTGGGGAAATTTAATGTCAGTTTCGTTTTACGAATTTCCCGTCTCTTCGCTCCCTTTCCCCCCCTTGTTTAGACTCGATTTTATTTTTTCAAAAGAAATTGAACGGTTGGGACCTATTTATAAATATGGAGTTCAAAGGTTTTTAATTTATTGACCAGAGTTGGGGCTAATTACGTGATTCCTTGCACTGAATAACATCGTAATTAAACTTCGTAACGAACTCCAATTCTAATTAGGTAAATACTCTGATATTTAATTATCTAAAATTATCAATTTAAAAAAAAAAAAGATTTTTAACAATTCAAACTTTATAATTAATTTTTTCTTTCTGATCAGATATTTTCCATGATTCTTTGAAAATCCCTTAAAAAAATTCAATAAAAGTCCTCAGTGCTTAGTTGAACAATAGTCAAAAGGGGTCGAGGGCAAAGGAAGTGGCCGGAAATCGAAAGTTCCTCTTCCCCTTCTAATGAAACTACAAAAAGGTTCTTTGGGCCCCGAAACTCAGCTTTTAATTAGAACGTTTACCACTCGAAAAAAATTTTTTCCCCTTTTTATTCTTAATCTTTTAAAAAAATCTTCATCGAAAGAAATTCCTCAAATATGAATATTCAAATTCATGAAATTCCCACGTTAACAAACATTAATTTATTCCCGCTCCTGATAACAAAGTCTTTAAAATATGCTTAAGGGTATTTAACGTAAACTTTTCGTATTAATTTACCTCTCAACTTTGTAACCTGAGTTGATTTTTTCAAAATTTATTTGATTAAAATTTAATAAAAGAGTAAATCGTTTTAGGCATGCAAAGATCGGTGAATTGGCCTAAACAGTCCTGCTCTGAACTAAAAAGAAACCTGACCAAATTTTATGGCCATAGGGCGCCCCTAGGGTCAGTTAAGTATAACAAAAAACGTGAAAAGTGACGTTTTCGGACCAAGAATTTTTTTTTTTTTGAAGTCGAAAATTACTTAAAAACATGTCAGAAACATCTTTTAATTATAAAAGACCCTTAATAGCTAGATTTTGACCCTTTTTTGACAAGAAAAGGCCTTTTACACTATTATTTTAAACCTTTTTAGATAAGAAAAGACCCTTTTAAGCTAGATTTTGACCCTTGTTGACAAGAAAAGACCCTTTTCACTATCATTTTGAACTTTTTGATAAGAAAATACCTTTTTTAGGTAGATGTTGACCCTTTTTGACAAAAAAAGAACCTTTTCACTTTGTTTTTGAATTTTTTTATATTTTTATAACAAATGACAGGGAGTTCTCTCAGCCAATAAACGTGGTATACTAAACCCACATGACACTCCGGCATTGCTGGAGTGTAGCTTCCATCTTTTGATCCATTCTAAAAGTAAGCCAAATTAATAAATATAATAAATTAAAATATAAATCATTTTATTTATAAAAGGAAGTTTAAAGGAATGGAAGAAGGGAAAAAGAGGCGAGCCTCTTAAAGTTGTATACCGCATAATATTCACGCTTCTCCTCAAACCACTAATTTAACGGTGTGTTCTTGCCCTCCGTATTCCACTTTCTTTCCAAACTTTTCTTCCTTTTTTTTTCTCCTGTAAACTTCGTTGTAAAATATTTGAAATTCAATTAGTTTTTTCCCGCGAGAAAAAGAGAAAAAAGGAGCGGACTCTTCAAATTATTAATACTTGTCTTAACTTGTTTTTGAACTAGTTTTAATGTAAATTAAGCTATTATTTTTATGTTAATTTTTTTATTATTTAAATTTTATACAAATATTTTAAATTAGTGTTAATTTTGTATAATTGAACATACCGGATTAGTTCATTTTATTGTTTACCTATTTAATTAGTTACGTATTAATGAAAGATTCTATTGGTAGTTTAGACTGGTATTGAATTTAATTTACTTAATTTAGAAAATTATGGATCTATTTGTAAACGAAAATTGAAATTCTATAGAGTCCAGCCTACAGAGGAGTTTAAAGGGCCCTATCCAGGAAAAGGTGGTGTAAAAGATTTTATTGTTTTAAATGGTATATTTGGGTCCCAATAACTTGTTTTTGAAGAGTGCCAATAAATGCTTTGCCAGCACAGCTTATGGAGCCGAAAAACCTCTTTCCGCATAAAATTCGAAAACGGGACATATCTTGAGGAAAACAGTTTAGTAGTAAATAAAAGTAGAAACAATCTTGCATCGATTAAAAAAAAGTTTGCCAAAATTGGTCCAATAGACAAGTCTTTATAGGTGATCAAAAAACTTCAATTTTTAAAATTGTTAAAAAAAAACGTTGTTAATCATAAAAGAACGAAATCACAAAAGAATGATAAAATCAACTATGTACCCCATCCTAAAAATTGTGAAAAATCGATCAAAAAGTAAAAAAAAAAAAAAGCCTTCAAAAATTTAAAATTGCAGGTCTGTAGAGCCCCGAATTTTTTCAAAAGGTTTTCCTTCATACTTTCTTAGTTGAAAGGCCTTAAAACACTTAGTACCTACCAATTTTGGTCCAGGAAAAAAGAAAACAGAGAAAAAAAAAGTTTATTTTCCCTAAATAAAGTGAATACAAGTTAACCCTAGTTTGAAATTTTTCCTCCACCTTGAAAGAGGCCTTTGGGTTAACGGCTCCTAAGACTTAATTCACCCTGATGAACTTAAGTTGGAAGACGTGGAACAAGAAAAGTCCATTTGAAAAGCCTTCCGATGTGAGCCTTCGAAGTTTCCTCCAAATAAATTATCGAAAATTTCAAAACTAATTAATCTCATTAGCGGTTCGTTTTTGCCTCCGAAAACAAAGAGGGCCATATGAAAAGCTTTCAAAAACTTTTATGATTTTAAACAAACATTTTGAAAACGTTGAAGTTTTCTAAAAGTAACGATTTTTTTAATGACCGAAAAGGATGTGGGGGCACTTCCAAAAGCAACAAAAGAGAAATTAATTGTTTCTTTCCAAAAAGACCATAAAAAGAGGGGAGAAAAGGGATCAAAGAAACTTCCGCTGTTCCGAGCCCCTGTATTCCCATCACACCTATTTTCTCGTGTCGGGAAAGCTTGACAAAAGCTTAAAGGCACTCATAAATCTCAGGGAAAAAAATAGTAGAAGGGGAGGTTCCTGAGCCGTTACAAGGCTCCGATTCACCAAAAGTACACAAGCACTTTGCAGAAGTTTTATGGGTTCTGAAAGATAGGTTTTGATAATAAACGACGTTATTTACGAAAGGTCGTGAACAATTATATCAAGGAATTGATTAAAACATTCGAAGTCTTATCGGTGTAAATAAACACAACTGGGGGGGCCCGGTGGAGCGAAAGGGCGGGGGAGAAGCAAGTGAAATGGTGCGTGAGGTTTTCTGGTCGCGGGGGTCGGAGGGGGCCGAGATAAGCAGCATTTTTCCCTCCTTCATCATCTCCCCCGAACGAACAAAACGTCGTAAACCATTTAAACGTGAAGGGGAAATATTGTCATCGGGCTTTCATACAGGAATTCCCGGCACCGAGTTTATCGTTTGGAATTAGACGCTTTTTGGCCGGCGGTCAACCCCTTGGCGTGCCTATACAAAATCCTGATTTGCTATCTTGCCGTAGATCTTGTATAAGTAGAAAAGACTTTTAAGAAAAATAAAGTAAATATTTCGTTAGGGCCACAGAGGAGGGATAAATCAAAAGGTGGGATTTTTCATTGTCATAAACAAGATTACGAATACAAAATACAATCGTAATCGAAGATAAAATCGATACGGAAATACGATCAAATACAGCAAAACGTAAGGCGAATTTTTCTTCTTTTCTACTTCTTTGAATTCCACCGGTTGAGGAGGGTAGGGAAGGTCATAGGTGGAAGATTGGAGGAGGTTGGGGGATTTGGTGGGATGTTTAAAGGGGAGGTGGGGAAGGGATATTGGTATTTGATTTAAAGGATTTGGACAAATCTATTGACAGATTCTCGGCTTCATACCTCGAAATTTCGGCGTGTAGGCTTTCGCTCAATTTTGGGATGTTGTAGACAGAAAAATAGCTTTTCGTTACAAAATTAATCTTAAAATTAACATCGTCTTTTTTTATCGCACCATTTTGGAACTATAGACCGGCAGAATTTGAATGTTTTTCAACAGAAAATTGATTTGTGGAGTTTCGAACAGAAAATTGGATTTTTATCTTACAATTTGTGCAGTTTTAGACAAAAAATTATAGGTGCTATTTGGTTTTTTTTTTTTTTTTTTTTTTTTTACAACAAGCCGAGTTTAATAATTTTGGTTTAATGCTGTCAAAGAGTTTAGCCATTCTCTTGCACCCGGGTGTTTATTTTCCTTTAAATTATTTCTTAGGTGTTCATTAGAAGGAAAAGTATCAAATTAACACAAAATATCAGACTTGGGCTCTTCTCGATGAGAAAACTATAGTGAAGTTTTTCATCTCGAGCAAGTCTGAAGGGCTAGAAAGACAACAATAACTCACTTTCACGCTTCCTAAACATCCTAACCTTACCCACCTTCAATCTTTCATTTTCACGCTTCCCAACTCTTGAAAAATCCATGGAAATTGAAATTTCCCCGACCGCCAGCGACATTTTTGCCTCCTCAATCTTCAAAAGAGTCCTTTATCTGAAATATTCAAGAAGGCGAAACGGGCGATGTTTTACGTTAATAAAGATAAAGAAGAAAAAAGGGGTTGGGGCTCATTCGCGCACTTTTTCTCAATAGTTTTCTTATTCATATTTTTTCGAGGATCTACTTTTTCGCTTGATAGAGCGAAAGTCGGGATGTGCTTTCAATATCCGCCTTGCTGACTCAATCCCGGGCTACGGTTTGAAAAAGGGCCTTTTATTCATTCCCCACTTCACTTCTGAAACCTATTGCAACTTTTATACGTCGACGTCCCCCCCTCGAACCCTTTTCTTCGATGAAATAAAAATGTTTGCAACTCGACGAAAATTTAACTAAACGTTGTTTGTGAAGGCAATTTCGAAAAGGTCCTAGAACGTCGAGTTCAAAACTCTAAAGAGCGTCCCCCATCGCCTTCTTGTCCCATTCCGGAGGAGAAGATGCTTTTACAACATTAGCGCAAATTGCGCTGTCAGGGAGGCCCCCACCGCTCATTCCCGCCCACGGCAAACTTTATCGATTAATCCTAAGAAAAAGAGGATTCGTCAGGAAGAAACTTGTAATAGTTTTTCATCTTTTTTCATCCCGCCCGACGAAGGATTACCAACTTTATAATTCCCTCATCATTTTTTTTCAAGCTTTTCACTCAAACTAACTTGATTTGAGAAAAATGAAAAATATTTAAGAAATTTCAACTTTCTCAAAAGAAAATTCAGTACCCAAGTACCTAGGACAATTCATAGGGCCCTTACTAGGTTTATTGTTTACCCTTTTTGGACACGAGGTGCCCTTGTAATTATATTTCGTTCTTTTATACCACGAAAGGGGTCCTTATAGCTTGATTTTTTCTACCTTTTTGGACAGTAGGTCCTTTTAACCATTTTTAACCCATAAGGCAGCATGGGTTCTGGTAGGTATGTTTTAATTACTAAGGGCCCTTTAATTTTTAAAAATAATAGGGCCCTCCTTTTTGGACACTAGAGGCCATTTTAACCTAGATACTATTCATTTACTACAAATAGAGCACTTTTTAGGTTGGATTTTGATCTTTTTTGGACTCACAGTGTATTTTTAACTAGATTTTTATTGTTTTAAAATAAAAAGGGCCTTTGTTAGCCTCGATATTGATTTTTTTTGGACACCATGGGCCCTGTTAACTAGATTAATTTGTTCTTTAAGGACAAAAAAGGTTTTTTGATATTTTTTTTTTATCCCAGGGGCCCTTTAAACTATAGATCCCTAGGGTTCTTTTTAGACAAATATGGCCCTTTTTTAGGTTGATTTTCTTCCCTTTTGGACACTGTAGGATCCCTTTTAGCTGATTTCGTTCCTTTACGACAAAATAGGTCCTCTTTAGCTTGATTTTTTTAAAAACCTTTTTGGACGCTTGAGGACCTTTTATTAGATTTTGTTCCTATACGACAAAATGGCCTCTTTTAGCTTGATTTTTAAAGAGAGAGATTAAAGATCCCAAATACAAGGGGAGGGGGGGGGGGTTTATCATAACTTCCCGGGCTTTTTTCCTATCCGATTCTGGTAGTTTTCTAAAATGCCATTCTCGCGCGCTACAGGTCAGATCTTCGCCAAATTAATTCCAAATTACAGTCTAGTGAGGGTTAGGTTTGGGTGGCAGGCAATTTGAGAAAGTTTTTAACGGGATTCTCTTTCACACCATATTATAACTACTTAATTGAACGATTTTAAAGTTTACGACAGTGTTCTCAATCCGCATTTCCTCAGAATTATTGAGTACACGTATGCTCGATTACCTCGTTTTGATTCGAATAGAGCTCATAAAGATTTCATGGACCTGGATTCGTTATGAAGGATTTAAAGGTACTGCAAATTTTCGCTGGAATTTTTCAACAGAATATTTGTATATAGAATATTAATTTACTTTTGATCATTAATTTGCATGGAAAATTTTTATTTTTATAAAGGTCATTGCAGGTATATTGTTAATAAAATACTATGTTATAAATTATTGTATGTTGTATTGTTTTAAAATAGACGTCAGTAGGATTTTAAACATGTAATACGAGAGTCACATTTATCATAATTATTTAACTTGGATAAATTTCAAAAATATTCATTAACAATACATTTTTCAGGTTGATTCACTCATTAAGAACGTTCATTCCGCTTTTAATTTATGGAAGTTTAAAGCCCCACCCGGCCCACATCCGTTGAGAAACGGTGTCGTTAACAAATGAGAACTCTTTGTCAATTCTCAGAGTGCCGGTAGGAAATTAAGTCGTTCCTCTCCTTATATCCGGGACTTTGCTAATTAACGTACCAAACGAGCCTTGTGGAGAGGGGGTGGGGAAGGAATCTTGTTTAAAACGAAGTGAGAGGGAATCCAGAATATTCGAAATCCGACGTACATCGGGCACGTAAATAATTAAAATCACTGGAAAACAACATAAAAGCGAGAAAAACGCGTTAAAGTCAAAAAGCGTGGGGTAACGTGCGTGTTTTTTTAGGTCGACTTAACGACATCGGTTACCCCATCGAGTCCATTCGATGGGAGAGGGTGGGGGAGCACGGTTTCATTATAATTCAGCCCTTTAACCTTCAACCCTTTTCTGCATAGAGGCCTTTGTGGTTTTTTTTACGTGTTTTTAAACAAACTTCCCTCACGGTTCATCCAAATAAAACGGACGATTACCATGAGAGTACTACACGTGGTGGGAGTTGGAAGGTTGAGGGTGATGATTGGATGTAGTGGGAGTCAAGGCAGTTGGTTAGAGAAAGTAGAAGGTAACGAAGCTGGGGTAAGATTTCAGGAGGGTAAGGGAGGTGATGAGATAGTGATGGGAGGTGATAGAATGTTAGGGGATGATGGAAGGAGGGTTCAGGATGATAGGGGACGTGATGGGAAAGCGTGGTAAGATGGAGGTAGAGGGGGGGGGGAGTAAGGTAGTTGAGAGGGAAGTTAATTTTGAGGTAGAGAGTCGATGAGGTTATGAATGTGGAGTTTTGTGGATCCTCCTTCACAACTACCAGACCAGACTATTGATTATTTTATTCTTTATTTTGTTGACACCTTTAAAATCACTGGAAAAAAGAGAAGTTGATATTTTTGTAAGATTAATTTTCTGTTAAACAAAAGATTAATTTAATTACAATTTCTAAGGAGTAGGAGGAAAACAAAGAACGAAACTTCTAGTCGTGCTTCTTAAAGACTAATACCCCCTCTCATAAATCCGTCCAAATCTTCTAAACTCCATTTCGTAACAAAGTTAATATTAATTAATATTTAAAAATAAATAATTAATGTTGAAAGGAAACTACTTAATTAAATTTTTTCGATTTTCCAACCAAATTTCGATGTCTAAATGGGCAAATTATGAAGTTTTGTTTTGCGATCCGAGTTGCGTTTTAAGATGGAAATCCAATGAAGCAGCCTTTCCTATTCATGTCAGATTACTAAACTGCCCTTTCCGACCGTTTCCTCGAAATGAGTTTTGCTGGTCTTGTAAGCGGATTACGCGATCGAGAGATCCTAACTTTAGAACCGTCGGTCTAGAATTTGTGCGGCGTTGGGGGTTGTGGGGGGGGGGGGGGGCTCGTGGGCTCCCCGAAACTTAATAATTTTAACCGCCGCGGGGAGAGGTAGAAACTTGATTCGCCAATCGCCCTCACCAATTCTGTTATTATCATTTTGCACAAAACATTCTAAATGAGCATCACGAACAAGAAAATACCTTCATAACTGTCGTTTTAAGCCTCTTAAAGACATTTAAATCCTTAAAAATTAGAATCCCCTATATAAATGGTACCTGAAATATAATATTTATTGATTTATTTTTATATACAATTGCATATATTGAATGTTATTGTTGCACTTATAAAATTTTTTATTTTTATATTTTTTTGGTCTCTTCATTGTTTTCTTTGCTGGATACGTCTTTGAATGTTGCATTCTTTCTTTTTCTATTCTTTCGTAATTTTGACTGTTTTATTTGGCTGTTTGCTGCAAGCATTAATAAATAAATAATAATAATTTTAAAATAAACATCAATAACGAACTTTAAAAAAAATGTTTAAAAATATATCTTGGGAATGATTTTGGCAGCTATTGTTAGGAGCGAATCATTAAAATGGAAAGGGGTCGTATTTAAACCAGTACAATGCTGGGCTCTTTTGTTAAATTCGATTAAAAATGGTCGACTTAACTATTGACAGGCCCTCAACTCGATCAAAAACGCGGAGTTTTTTTGTCGGAAAATTAAAGGAAACGCTTTTAGGGGTCAAATTATTCAAATTATGAAGCAAAAATGGATTTTAAGTGCTGACAAATCTATCGGAAAGCCCGATGAATAAATCCAGGAAGAGATTTCTCTAAGTTTCCTATTGCTTATTTACCATTGTGAGAATTAAGAGAGCGAGAGGAGAGAGAGATTTTTATTTTATTTATTAATTTTTTTTTTTTCGGTACCTACCTACATACTTTTCCGTAAAAAGCAATTTATTTTTTACCCAATTCCTTTTCCTTTCAAAGCCATTCATCATTTACCGCCATTCCCACCAAAGCAAACGTGAAACTATTTAGCTCTTGAGGCCTACGTGCTTTTAATGTGTAATTCATTTCAGAAGCTATGGAAAGCAGATTAAAAAAATAATTTTTTTTTTAAAATTATATTTACCTTTAGATACCTTAACTTGTCAATTATGCATATTATAAATTGATTTTAGGGCTTTTTAAGGTGTAAGGTGTACCCAGTATCAATTTTCTAATTAATCTTTTCCTGATTTATAGTACGGAAGGCTATAAATTTCCAAACGGTGATTAAACGGATTAAAAAGGAGAAAGGAAAAAAGAGTCTTACTTATTTAAAAAAGCCTACCAGGATGAAAAAAAAGGACTTAATTTACTGGAGTTCATTAAGAAATATTTTCCAGGAAGAGTCGTGAAATTGGTCTAAATTAAAGATGAGTTGACAATTTTTTTCTCTCTTGAAATGATGAAGGTTCGGAATAAGCGGAGTCGACGTCACAAGTCATGTTGATTTTAGCGTTGCCTATGTCGGGCTTGGTTTCAGAGGCCCCTCAACGGTTATAATTTCATTTTCGACCTTCCTCTTATTTACACGAAGCATACGATATCCTTAGAGATAGATAACACGATTTGCAAGCATAACATTAGCTGGCACCTCTGGGTAAGGGGATTTTTTTTGTAAATAAAAAAGGGTTTTAGGCTAGAACTCTTTTCTTAACTCAAATTTTTGCCTAAAAAGCCCATTTGCTGAAAGAAAATTTGTCTCATATTTTGGTCCAGAAGTAGATTTTATCACGCAAACACCAAGAACAGAGTAAAAACGAATTTCGTTTGTTTTTAAGACCAAAATTTGGATAAAATCGAAATATTCTTCAAAAATACTGGGCAACAGAGTGGACTAAGACTGCTTTTATTTTATTTTATTTATTTAAAAACCACTTTGACAAAACAAAGAGAACTTAATTCGAAAAAATCTACCTAAAACAAATCATGGGAAAAACTCTCGTGATGGACTATTAAATATTTGATTCTGTCCATTCTAAAGGACAATTCACTTTTTTTTTTTTTTTTTTTAAATCCATTGACAGAGGTTTCCAAAAAAGGAGTTGCTCATATATTTTTTAAACGTTGTTCTTTGAAACAAAGTTAAAAATATATTGAGTCTTCTGGGAATTCTGTCAAAATGGTCTCTTTTTTTTTAATTCCTCTTTTCCTTGTTGACATACATATGTAAAAAAAAAAAATAAAAAATAAAAAAAATAAAAAAAAAAAAGGAACAAAAAAGTCCAATCAAATCAAAATATCTTTATACCTTTATTACAAGAACACAATGTGCATCAATACGTCAGAATATTTACAAACAAAGGCTAAAATTTAAAAAAAAAAAAAAAAAAAAAAAAAAAAAAAAAAAAAAAAGGCTAAGAAAAGAGCTTATCTAGATTATCTGGTGGTGAATTTGAGTGTTTTGCATGAAATCAGAAGTGTGTTTTTTTAATAGTTTACATACTTGCATAGTGTAAAGAGATGGAAGGGGAACAAAGTTTAGGGTAGTGATTACGGCAAGAATCTCTAGGCCCTAAGTCACATAGTAACCTGATGATCTTCTTCTGAAGGCGAAATACCCGGATCAGGTGAGCCTTAGAGAGCCAATTTTGACGCCAGGGAGCCAACCAGGAAATCATTGAGCCGGAAGTTATTGAGCCAAACCAGACGTTAGGGAGCCAATCCGGACTTTAAGGAGCCAAAAAGGAGTTTAGGGAGCCAAATCAGACGTCAGGGATCCATTTCTGTTACACTGCTTTTGGAGCAGCAAATACTTAATCTCAATAAACCTTCTTTAATCACTTAACTTTATTATCACCACCATCTTCGACCCTTTTTCGTCAATAATTCTTAAAAAGCGAGGCATAATTCTGGACCTTTTTGCGAGGCAGATGCTTCAATTCGAGATAATGTCGGGCCCATGTAATAAACCTCTCCCCCCTCCTCCCTTTCACCACTTGGAAACGTTTCTTTAAGGAATACATCGCTATAAATCTTTTAAGTAGAAAGGCTTTTCCCCCTTTTCGCTAAATAAATGGAAAAGACCCTTCTATTTGCCCACTCAACATAATATTTATACACGTTATTTGACTAAAATTATTATGTTTAACACTCCCACGACCTATTTTCTATGTTTGGACTTTTAATTAAAATAAACTTAGAAAAAATATATTAAAAAAAGGTTTTTGAATTATTTATATAGTCATCCATGTTAGCATTTTACAATTTCGCATTAACACCGGTGCGGTGATAAAATTTACTTTACGGCACGGCCGTATTTTACTTGTAGTGGAATGACGGTCATGTTTTATTCAGATTTCTAAGCCTTGTTTTATTACGATCTGTTCGTTACAATGAACCTATTCTGTTGTTTTAATGGATTTCCGAAGTTCCCGAGAATTTTGAAATTCGCTATCTCTAAATAGATATAATATGATATCTGGTCAATATAAGATTAATATTTGATACTTTCCTCTTAATTAATTAAAAATAATTATGTTTTTTCGACAAAATGCTATTCGTCCTAACTACAACTCCTCCTTAAAGGCGGAAAAGAGAAGAATATTGTAAACAATTCGTCCTAAAGACGATTAAACATACAACCTACAAACAGAGTAGGGCAAAATGTAATTGAATTACAAATTACACTTTATTACTTTTAAGTAATTGAATTACTTTGTAATTTCAATGACAATGTAATTGGAAAAAAGTAATTGGATTACAAATTACAAGTAATTCAATTACATTCAAGTAATTCAATTACCTACATTCAAGTAATTCAATTACATTCAAGTAATTCAATTACATTCAAGTAATTTAATTACAAAAAATGTAATATGATTACAAAAAAACTTAATCCGATTACAAAAAAAATTAATTCGATTACCTACAAAAATGTAATGGCCGGCAACAAAAATGTGTTGTTTTTTTATGTTAAAGGACTCTAGACTCTCTAGAGTATCTTTTTCTGTGATGATGAAGTCTAGAGTGTCGTTTTTCGATGATGAAGGATTCTAGAGGGTCTTTTACCGTTCATAAATAAACCTAGAGTGTCATTTTAGGATTATAATGGCACCTAGTATGCCTTTTACTTTGAAAATGAATTCTAGAGGGTCTTTTTTCAATGATAAAGGATTCTAGAGTGTCTTTTTAGGATTATTATGCCATCTAGGATGTCTTTTACTTTGAAAATGAATTCTAAAGGATCGTTTTTCATTTTTCTTGAAAATTTAGTGAAAATAGATATTTTTCGATTTGTTGTAATTTGTAATTGAATATGTAATCTAATTACAAATTACATTGTAATCTAATTACATTGTAATGTAATTCAATTACTTACTATAAAAAGTAATTCGAATTACAATTTAGTCGAATTAAAATGTAATTCAATTACTTACTATAAAAAGTAATTCGAATTACAATTTAATCGAATTACAATGTAATTCAATTACTTACTATAAAGAGTAATTCGATTACATTGTAATTCAATTACTTACTATAAAAGTAATTCAATAACAATGTAATTGAATTACATTGTAATTCAATTATTAATTAAATTACAATGTAATTCAAATATTAATTCAATTACAATGTAATTTAATTATTAATTCAATTAAAATGTAATTCAATTACGCCCTACTCTGCCTACAAATCGACATAATTTTTAAAATTTATGATGAAAAGGTCATTAGGACAAGATGCATCTATCATCTCTTCAATTTTTAACCAATTTACCCATACCGCTATTTTTTAAGGGATTTTTTTTTTCTTAGTAAAAACAATTTCAAGCAGATATTTAAAAAAAATTTATATTAAAAACTATTTGCGATAATTGAATTTATTTTTTTCATTGTATGAAAAATTCAAAGGCCCATTAAGGACGAAAGGCTTTCGTTTGGTAATTTGAAACGAGCCGTTCGACCGCATATCAATTCTGTTTCTCGTATGGCTTCATAAAAGGGGAATTTTTTTCTCTCTTTTTATGAGGACGAATAATTGTATGAAAAATAAAATAATTTAAACATTAAAAAAATATATATAAATTTTTACTAGCGAATGGTTTATTGGCAAATATTTTTTTCTTGTGCAATTTTAGCCGATTTTTGCCGGAAAGAGGCCATTGAGATGGTCTTCACGGCGGCTGCCAGGCCTATATGTTCGTGATCAGGAAGCTCTGGGGATCACGAAAATATAGGGGTTCCTTTCAGGATCTATTTCAAAGCAATCCCATGTTTCTTCTCAACGATCAGGAGCATGGAATGAAACAACCCTCATCCCAGATCGACCTAAATCTGTCAGATAAAGCCATCTAATTTGCGATAATTGGTACGATGAATCCGATTGCATTTGTTCACCTTTTCAAAAACGAAATTTCTAGTGGATTTCCGGTGGAAAGCAGGCTATTGAGGTCGGCCTCGAGGCCTAGAGGCTTTTTTAAAATATTTCCTAGTGTTTTGAAAACAGTTTTCGGTGCGTATTCAACAATTCCCTTTGAAGTCGAAATGTTTAAATTCAAAAATGACATTTTGACAGTCGTAACTTTTAGTTAGAAATTGAAACAAAGGAAGGGCATGTTTCGTTGGTTGGCGGTCGTGTTTTAAATGGAAACTCTGATAGCGATTATCAAATGAAAAGCCTTCCCCTCCACCCCCCTCCTCCACTTTAACGTCCCCGCCAATGAATGCAAGCACTTGTGGATACTAAATAACGCTGCACACGCCAAGATTTACGGATCCTCTAATCGTAAAACTGCCGCATTTCGCCTTGATGGATCTCCCTTTTGTTTTCACTCAGATTTCCGAAACGTCGCTTTATTCAAATAAAAATTTTTTTAGAGAATAAAAATGAAGATTTTTTCCTTTTAATTTTGAGGTCGTTTGGGTTATTGCTCGTTAATTCCGTTATGACAAGGGGGCGGTTTTTTTAAGAGGGCGGCCCTCTAATTCAAACTGAACGGCGGCACCGCAATGCGACTACCCTCAAAACTGTTGCGCCAATTTCAATTTTTTCCATCTCCCCTCACTTTGGCGGATTATTTGGGAGATAAAGCGGTATTTTCACCGTAGAAGGGGGAGCCTGGATAAATATTTGGACGGCGAAAGTTAAATACCTACTCCGCCTCTTCACAGAGATATCAGTTTCTAAAGTTTACGCTAATAAACAAACCTGTATATTCTCATTTCCACATACTTAGGCCCTATTTAACTTGTTCAATTTCCTTGAATACAGTTTTTCAAATCTCTTTATAAAAAGGTTTTCATTTAAAAAAAAAACCGGAATATTTCTCTGTTACACTTCAAAGACACCATAATAAGGTAGACCTCGATAAACAAGTTTGCAGAGAAGTGTTTGTTTTATCCTTAAGGGGATTTAAACGCAATTTATTTCTAGTAGAATTCCGTATAGTAATGTAAATATTAACTTTTATTTATAAAAAATTTCTTAAAATAGGTTTAAAAATATAAATAAACATGAACAGGAAACATGAAACAGGAAAGTCACGTGGTTTTAAAAATAGCTCTTTAAAATAGCTTTCTAACGGTATCAGCATAATTTTATTGGTTAAAAAGTATGGAACTTATGGACTTTTAGTTCCACCCATGATATCTTGACTTGCATCGACCATAAATGTTGCAGTCCATTTTTAAGGTCTAAGAAGTGGTCTGAGAAATTTTGTGCATCTAGTAAAATGTTTAGTCCTTTGAAATACCTCCCTAAAGGTATAAAAGTTAATCTAATCAGTAAAAATTGTGGAAGTTATGAGCATTTAAACGTTCCGTCATTAAATCGTGCTGAATTGAAAGTAATCTGTGCTTCTTTTTAAAAAATTGCTCTCATTGTCTGCCTGTACATACCTACTTAAAAAACTAAAATAACTCGAATATGCTTCTTTGGGGGGAAAGATGAGCATTTTATAGGGGTGGAAAAATTCCATTAAGTTTCGACTTACTCTTCAATCTTGATCGCAAACAAAAGCCCGTTCGCCCATAGTTAAAGTAGAATTGAAGGGTTGAATACATATTCGAGATGATTGGTGGTGGGGATTGAAGTAGGGTAAGGGTGAAAAAAAGCTTTCGAAAAGGGACGGAAAAAACAAACAATTACTAGTGTCAGAAAACAATACTTTTCCCATTCGTTTACGCTCGATTTGCACGCACCGGGAAAGAATAAAAGTTAGGTGTAAAAAGAATTAAAAAAAAAATCTTTCAAAAACAGTAACGGTAAACCTTTGTAAGATAAAAAAAAATTATCCAACAAAAATTCTGTCAACATGGGGGATGATAAGGGAGAGTCGAGGAGGGTAGGAGAGCTGAAAAAGAGGGGAGAAAGGTGGTGGAAGATTGGGGGAAAGCAAGGGCAGGTAAAAGGTTGGTGTGTACTTTTTTAACAGTATTTAGGTATTTCATTCTTTCTCGCTTTTCCCCTCCATTTTTATCGATAATCCTTATTATTATTTATAATTACTTATCTTTGTGATTCATGAATAGAAAAAGTAGGTATTTAAAAGAAGAAGAAGAAGAAGAAGAAGGAGAAGAAGAAGAAGGAGAAGGAGAAAGAAATAAATAAATAAATAAATAAATAAACACTTTCGTGATTCCAAGAACCTGATCACGAATAAGGTTTCTAAGCCCGGAGCCTCCATCGCGCCGACCGCAATAGCTTCATTACATTTGGAAATCAGCTAAAATTAATCATGGAATCACAAAGAAAAGTGACCAAATAATTCATTCTGGTAGCTTCTAAATTTGAGGGCAACCACGAGGCTACTGAAAATTTCAAGGATTAAATTTTGATGAGTTTTTGTTTAAAATTCTTTATTCAGAAATGCTTTTCGTAGTTGAAAGGAAAGAGGATACATATTAGGTAGATTTCTTTCAGAAAATCTACCTATTGCAATGGGGGCAGTAGTCTCAGATTCAAAAATTTTTGTGATAGGTTTTCATTTCAGACCCCCTGGACCCCCAAACCACCCTCAACTCAAAAGTTTATATATATATATATATGTATGTATATATGTATATATGTATATATGTATATATTCGCACGATAACTTGAGTAATTTTTACTTGACCAACATGAAATTCGGTATTTAGGGCTTTTAAACTAATAGAATTTATGAGTTCGTTAACGGCTGAAATCGGACCAGCGGTTTTGGTACTTTACTTAGGGCCTAACCTGCAAATCTCGCAAACCGTTCATCCAATCGCTTTCAAACTTAAAAGTGATGTTATGGGGATGGCTAAGAAAGATTTAAAGTTGGTTTGGATCAGCTGGGCGCAATAGATTTGAACCTAGGTAAAAAAGAAATTTTTTGAATTTTTACCGGGAAACAGATGATTTTTTTTTCTTCGAATTATAGAAAGTTCTAGATCTAAACATCTGAAAGAAATCTACCTCTTTAGTCCTGCTGCCGCGGGACTCATTTTTTTTTTTCTCCATTTATAATTAATTATTGATTTAAATACTTTGAATTATATTTTTAAAAAATTCGAATAAGTTAAAATAAAAAGTTCTTAACTAGTTTGTAAAACCAACATAATTAATAATTTAGATCCATAACTTGTGATGGGGTAGCAAAAAATAATTTTACTAGCTAATTATGTATTTATTTTATTATTATTATTTATTTTTATTTTATATTATCTTTTTTTTTTTTTTTTTTTTTTTTTTTTTTTTTGCAGATATGGATTTTAAAGGGAAGTTCCACGGACTAAAAAAAAGGAAGCCCAAACCGATTGCAGGATAGAAAATACATGATGTTTTAATTTTACGTAGTGAGATAATTTGTGTCCCAGGTGAATAGGATTCCAGTTATCCGGACTGTAAACCTATAGAGTCCTTTTCTCCCTCTCCCGAAACGGTTAAGCGTTAAAGCTACTTCTCGAGATATATGGGAATCCCACCCCCACCCCTCACTTCTGCCCCTACTTACACCCCCCCCTCGACTTTCCAACCCCTTCTGCCTACAAACCCAACCCTAATGCAGAGTTTGCAAAGCCAATTGTCTAATGGTCTAACGTTAAATACCATGTTTTACTCCCACTCTATAATTATCTTGTCCTTAAAAAAAACCAAATGGAGCTCTTTTTTGTTGAGGCCTTAAATTTGCTTTTTGCTCATTTTCTTCCAATTGTGTCCTTTAATGTGAAAGGCTGTAGATTTAAATTTTTCGTTGATTTCTTAGTACCTATTCTGAAGTTCACAATTTTGACGTAAGGTGGTTGGGGATCGAAAGTGTCGCCAGTTTGGGCGATTTATCACAAATTGGACTTTTTTTTTAAAGGCCTAATCTGGCAACCTGGGTCAGAGTGGGTAGGGTAGTGTAGAGTGCAGTGGGAAAGGCATTAGGTATGAGGTGGCGAGTGGTGATGGCAGTGGGGAACCTAAGATTAATTAGGTTCTTACTTCTTCATTTTTTTTTATTATTTATTCCACAAAAGGAAAATATTTAAATCGAAAAATTTTGACTAAGGAAAACAATTTTTTTTAGAGATTTTAAAGTTTCTTGGGAGAATCTTTTTGACTCGGACATGCGGCTTTCGTCTTTAATTTATTCGCTCCAAAGTTGTGGATAAAACTCTCTTTTGAGGGGTGAAGAATCCTTTGTGAGCCCTCCCGCATCGGAGAAAGCACCGGGATTCGAATCACGTCCAATCCTTAATTTCCAGTTTGTGGAAAAGTCGAGAATTGAGGCGAGAATAAAAAAGTTTTTTTTTTTTTCTTTCTTCTCATTTTTTTTTTGACATCCGATACGCCTTTAATAACCGATGTGACTTGGATTAAATACTAATTTTCCTTCTTAATACGACTTTTTTGATAAATAGTCCAATCTCTCACGATTTATAAGTTAAAAAGAAAATTCTTTTAAAAATTCCGATCTCTATTTTATAATTGATATACGGTTCCACTTCCATTTAATCATAAACCCCGATGCTTTCAAGACTTACTGTGGGATAAAAGGTTTGCTTGTAGGCTTGACGACTTTCCCTTTTAGTTTATTAGGTTTTACTCCTCAGAATCGCCCTTCCACTATTTTTGAGACGTCCCTTACCTCGGGAACCGCAATTTATTTTACGTTTCATTACAAGAAATGGGTTAGACGAATTATGGTACGAGGAAAATTTGTCACTAATCTTTTAAAGGCCTTTACCGACATTAATTTATCTCCTTCATAAACTTTATACTTTTTCATTATCTTAATGATATAATAAATAAAATTTAAACAAAATGTCTGGCCTGGTAATTATGGAAGTGTAACTCCCAAAACGGAACTTTCTCAAAGAGTGCCCTAATAATGCTCTACACTGTATATTGTGAAAATTTGGTAAAGATCGGCGGGAGTATTGCAACAAACATCAATAACTGTCGATCTATTGAGAAAATCGAAATTTCCCTGTGTCTGCTGAACTTTATTTGAGTAAATTTTTATAAAGATCGGACCTGAATTGTGGCAATAAAGCTCCTCACGAAAATCAAGCAACGGACGACCTTTTTTAGACTTTTTGTACTATAAAGATCACAAGTCAGATTGACGCAGTCTCCTTGACCCCTTCCCAAAATTAAGAAATTTTTCGGATTCGAGGGTAATACAATAACTTTCTTTTTGAGAAAATTACAAGTTTTTAAATTTTTTTCCGGCATAACAAATGAAAATTTAAAATGCCTTATTATTTATATTGTCGATCAATGATTTGAATTTGAATTATAATTTTTTTTAATATTAACTTTACGAAAGCGGTTGAGAATAGAAGGAGTCCAATTAGAGGGAGAGCACGGTTCGGTCATAATTCAACTTGTTTACAACCAGTTCTTGACCCGATACACAAATAACATAAACGAGGCTTCAACACTCCCCTTGCTTTTCCAAGTGCTCCATATTTCCGTTTTAATAATAAAATAAAAGAGTCTACCACCGAAAAATTGTATGAGCCATTAGGCTTACCGTCGGAGAGTAGAAAAAAAGCCAATAGGATTGAATCAACAAGAGATTACCGTTCAGCAAATTTACCGGCGGACTTCAAATTGGAGCATTTCGGATTAGCCTTTATTTATACTTGGCATTTTTTTTCTGTTTGTGCTGACGGAACAGACAGTTTGGGAAAAAAAAACTTTTTAATCACCCACCTGTTCGAGCCAATCTATCAACGATAATTTAATGAAAAATGCAATTTAAATCTGTCTAATTTAAATCAAATCGCTCAAAAACTAGTTTTAAATTAATTAAGGGAAATCTGGATTTTATCGAATTATCAATTATAAACATTTTTTCAACATCATTTTATAATCATGCGTCGCTAATAAATTATTTAGGCATGAAAAATCATTTCAATAAAAAAAAAAAAATGTGGATAAATTCATACAAAATATAATGAATTAAAAATACATATATAAAAAAAATACCTATATGAATTTAATTTTCAGCTTGCATATTTTCACAATAACTTTTCGTTAACAAAAGAATTTCCAGAATTTTATGATGGTAGTTTAATTAAATTTAAAAAAATTTCTGATATCGAAGTTATAATGAAAATGGGGTGATTAATTGAATTAAAAACTAATTTGTAATCTAGTCTTTATTAGGGTTTCGTTGGGCCCTTGATCTTTGAATTCTTCGAACGTATGGGAGGGAAAATCAAGGTTTCAGGTTTAATGACAAGGTGGGTGGGGGCGTGAGTTAATGGGACTTCTAATTGCCTCGAGTTCCTCACAAGTCCAGGAGTTAAAAGCGACGGAGCGGCGGGATTCATTTGGGAAAAGCGTAACAACACGAACCAAAACTCCTTCCCGCCTCTCCCGCCATCCCCCTTCGTCGCCACAGACGGAGAAGGGCTTTCTAGTAGACTTCAATGGGGTAATTACATCGAAACTTTCGAGGGGATGAACATTCTTACTTAAACTCCTCTCCTTCCGTCAGATGGTTCCCTTTCTCCGTGTTTAGAAGAGAAACCTCAGTTATTGTCTATTCCCTTCAGACTTAACAAAGCTACTAATTTAATTTTTTATTTCACAAACAGATTCCAGTCTAAATTACCAATAGTGTCCAAATCCTGTTTCTCACAACAAAATCTAGTAATGGAGGAGAAACCCCTTTACTGGATCTTTCTCAAAAATTTGGGTCTCTTTAGACCTTTACACTAACATCAAATCCCTAGATCAGCAACCACGAAACTCCCATACAACATAGCTACTCCCTACCGACCACCACCACCAACACCATCCACCTACTACTATAGTGTCTAAACTAATTTAACCTTTCCTACCCTCCTCGACATAGCCCCCTCTCCAACTCTACCTCACCTTCCCTGCCATCCCCTACCCATCCCTGACCTCCCTACCTACTCCTTCTTAACCACCATCTCCCCTCCCCCAACTGGGGAATTTCGGCTTTAAATTACACGACGAATATCGTCGAACTTGTTATTCTAAGAAGAAATCAAATGATTCCGGTTTACCGTTAAACCCAGATTGAGGTAAAACGGGAAAGTAATAAGTCGACGTCGCGTTTAGTAATTAATTGACGGATCTTCTATAAATTAAAGGGCCTCGAGGTTTAAGGACTCCTTTTTCAAACGAATTAAAGGTTTCCGCCGCATCCATCAATGGCTTCGTGACTTGGCAAGTGAGGATAGGAAAAGGGGGAAAAAAAGGTCCGGGGGGATGATGGGGCTGAATTGGGTTTTTCTCTTCGAAGCGACTCGACCGCAACCCATTAGGGGCGGAGGTCACTTTTCAAATACCGCTTCGTATTATCATGAATCTTTCCACTTCTGGTACATTTTAGAGAATTAAATTATATCAGCTACCTAAATGGAAGGCTTTAGTAATGGCTTTTGAAGAAAATTCATCTTTTAAAATTTTGATTTTGAGGTTTTTTTGAGGAAAAATTGTCTTTTAAAATTTGATTTTGAGTTTTTTTGACGAAAGTTTGGCTTTAAAAATTTTTTTTCTTTCAATTTCATAATATGTAAAAAATCTATCATTTCTATAGAGATTTCTCACAAATATAATATTACATTACCCCATAGGTCGAGAAGATCGAAGCGTGACTATCTACTTAAATTCAAGCCAAAATATCTTGTAATTTGTTTGCATTTTCTATAACAATATTGCATTATTTCACCGGCCTTTTTAATAAGAATAATAATTTATAAACATTTTATCCCTATAGGCAAATATCAGTTTTGTTTGCTTTTCCTGGACAACAAAGGATGATAAACAAAATATGTATGGTAATTTCTAATTAAAAACTCGCTTAAATTTTGAACTTTTAGTGAAAGTTGATTTATTTAATAAAATCAGTCGTTCATTTGAAGTATTGTTAGTAGTTTCTAGGAAACCATTATCGGATCTGGACAGCATTTTCGTTATAAAACAAACATTTTGTTGCAATGATTGAAACTTTTCGAATTTATGAAATTCATTTTAGATCGATTTTATCATTCTGATGAGTTAGGTAATAATTTATAATTAAATCTTGGTTCAAGATGGATGATTCCCATGTGGTTTTAGCAATATTCATGCAATGTCATATGAATAATTTTGGATTTACTCTGTTTCAGCTGGGAGCAGGAGCAACATTTTGAACAGGTACGAAGTTATAACGCTTGAATAATTTATCACTCTAAAGGCAAAGGTACGAAAGTATTTACAAAAGTGGTCCCAAACGGATCTTTAGTTTTCCTGCAATGGCTTTTCCAAATGCTAATGAAAATCAAAAAATTGTAATGAAGCTGTTATAACTCGAAATTTCTCAAAAATTCGGGGCTCTACAGACCTCTGCAACACGAAATACTCCCCTCTCCTCCTTTTTCATTTCTTCCCACCTTCTTATCACTTTCCACTCCTACTTACCATGGGCACCCTATAAGCAATCATTTTACCCGATT
>JAGWEN010001154.1:0-37876 GCA_018703685.1 Orius laevigatus
AGAGGGGGGGGGGCGGGGGGGGGGCGTTGGAACGGATGGGAACCGTAAACCCGGCGCCCCCCACGGTGGGCGCGCGCGGGGGGGGGGGAGGGGGGGACGGGGGGGTGCTCGTGCGTGTGCTGGGTTCGCGTGAAAAAAAAAACTCTGTGTGGTGGCTTTCGCGTGCGCGCGGCGCAAAATACCCCCAAATCACCCCAAATTGTACCAAAAAAACACCCAAATCACCCAAATTACAAACACAATCACTCAAAAAACACCCAAACCTACCAAATAAAACACCCAAACCATCCAAATGCACCAAAAACACCGAACCCACCCAAATCAACCACAAACACTCTCAAACCTCCTCCCATTCACCAAAACACCCAAACCACCTAAACCCCCAACCCACCCAATTCGACCAAAAACCCTAAACCCCTCCACTCATCCCAAATTACCAAACACACCCAAACCACCAAATTAAAACCAAAACACCCAAACCCCCACTTACCAAAAATCACCCAAATCACCAACACCAAACCACCCCAAATTACCAAAACACCCAAACCACCAAATTACACAACAAAAAACAAACCCACCTGCTAAACTCACAACAAAAACCCCCCAAACCACCCCAAATTACGCAAAACACCCAACCACCCAATCCACCAAAACACCCACACCCCCCAAACTTCCCTAAAAAAAAACACCCGTAACC
Organism: Orius laevigatus; assembly: GCA_018703685.1. Lineage (NCBI taxonomy): Eukaryota > Metazoa > Arthropoda > Insecta > Hemiptera > Anthocoridae > Orius > Orius laevigatus. The sequence goes on from JAGWEN010001154.1 coordinate 698, forward strand.
ACCCAAATCACCCAAAACACCCAAATCACCAAAAACAACCAAATCACGTCAAAACACACCCAAATCACTCACAAACACCGCAAACCACCCAAATTTAAACAAAGATTTCCCCGCTGAAGATTTTAACGCATAGCTTAATCCCTGTTACGACTATTCGGTTGTCCAGTGTTTATTTTTCTTGCGATTCTGTAAAAAATTGTAAAGACCAAATTCGACCCTGCCATCTCCGCTAAAAACAGCTTTAATTAATTATGAGATGGGTATTGTACAGATTACTTTCCAATAGGATTTCGTTGATGAGCTGTTTTAGGAAATAGAGCAACAAGACGCGATTCAATTTTTAGAATTCTTGTTGTACAAGTATGAAGGCATCAAAAGCTTGTTTAGTTTTACAACAAGGCGATATTTCGCAATTGCGAAACACTGCAATGAGACATGGTCTAGACGAAGAAATGGACTAGTAGTAATTAGGTTACCCATTAATTCAACCTCTCACAAGCAACCTAACGAATATGATCAATGATTATTTAGGGCGTTGGGAACTCAATAGAAGGATTTCAGTGGCCAAAATTGTAACGTTGAGTCGTGTCCGTCGAAAAATAATATAACCGCTGCTCCGGATACCTCATATTGCGCATTTCTTTATTCGATAATGACTGAACAAAGTCTCAGGATGTAGGATAAACCAAGTACGCGTTTCGAGTAAATTAAATATTCGCCGGAGCCACATATTCCCCCAACATGCCGCTATATTTCACTATGGTGAAACTTATTAACAATGGTGCACTACGATTAGCTACTTAAAAAGTGGTACAAAATGGGTATGTGCGAACGATAGCGTTATATTGAAAACGTTGGGCCCCGAAGGAAGTAAAGATATTATGTCTTGATTCTTCAAAAAATCTAACAGATAAATAGTTTTTCTAACTTATAATTTTAGTATGATACAAAATCCAGAACGTAAAATTTGTCGAAAAACGAAGGTACTACTCTGAAAATCCAGAACGTAAAAAATCTGTCAAAACGAAGGTCCTACTCTGAAAATCCCGAACGTAAAAATCTGGTCGAAAAACGAAGGTACCTACTCTGAAAATCCAGAACGTAAAAATCTTCAAGATCCTAAAAAATCCGCCGAACCAAAAAAACTAAAATGTACTCTACATGCCTGTGGCTATATTAAGCCGCTACTTTTTACCGCCTGCTTCTGCTTCAATATGTTTATTACCTCATATATCATTTATAAATATAACATAATTACATTTCAATTACAATATGTACGGTCAATAGTTCAATTTTTGTGCTCATATTGTACCAGGGCAGACGGGGGATCGCTGCGTGGCTACCTCCGCGATGTGTGATCCTGGATACTGGACAGGACTGTACAGTGAGACCTACTAAGAGGAAAAACATAAAAATCATCAATAATAACATTTTTATTGCAGCGTTGCTGCTATACCTACCGATAATTTTAACAAAAATGTAGGTGAGAATGTACAGTTCTGTCTTGCTAAATGCTACTCAAGTTAGCTTAATTATAGCACAACATGTACTATTCTTGCTTATGGACGTTCCAAGTCAACTACAATTTCAACTACAAAAGATGTGATATCCGTACAAAAACCCTCCGTGTAAAAAACACCCCGCCTCGCAAAACTCCTTCTTCTTCAGCCGGAAAAAGATATGATATCAACTTTCCCGCCCGCCGATGTGCGAGAGGTCGGTATGATTTAGAGGAAAGAGGAGAGATGAAGCGCCCTTGCTCCCATTTTCAAAGCTCCCCTTGGCGGCATCGCGAAATACTTTTTATCAGGGAAATCAGTTCTACCTCTGCACATAATGCATCTGTAGTAAGTCTTTCAGATTGATCGATAACATAATTCTTAAATTCAATTATCATGGTTTATGCAGGTTTCCTCCACTATTACTTTTTAAATACGATAACACCTGAATAGTGATTACTGAGCAAGGAGATGCTCCTGAGCATTTGCCATCCGTCTCCTAACTTAAGTTACCCAGAACTAACGTTAACGTCTTAACAGAAATTGCACTTACAAAGTTAGTACAAAAAGTGCAAAAGTTACAAATGTACAAAAAGTTAGTTGTTCAGCATATGAAACCTTCAAAACCAGTCGTGAAAAATTCAACTTACTGTTTTTCCTCTTCCAATGATGTATTTTCATTCAATAGTTCCACAATCCTAACCATTAATCACTGATCAAGGTATTTGCATAGCTACCCATCTAATGCACCCTGTAAACAAGTATTTCGCGATGCCGCCAAGGGGAGCTTTGAAAATGGGAGCAAGGGCGCTTCATCTCTCCTCTTTCTCTAAATCATACCGACCTCTCGCACATCGGCGGGCGGGAAAGTTGATATCATATCTTTTTCCGGCTGAAGAAGAAGGAGTTTTTGCGGATTATTCTTGTTTGAAACTAAAAATTCGTTTTTTAGACGTTTTTTGGGGTGAGGAACTAACAATCTGAAGTCGATTTTTTTGATATAAAATCAGTTTATTTTTCGACAGCACCGAGGGGACCCTTCTCTGTTTTTTTGGGTCGAAAATTTTATGGATTTGGCTTCAAATACGTTTTTGACGTTTTTTGGGGTGATGACACGAATCTGAAGTCAGTTTTGTGATATGAAATAATGTCGACGGCCACCAAAGAGACCCTTCTCTACTGTTTTTTGGGTACGAAAATTTTGTATTTTTTGATTTGCCCCAAATGCGTTCTTAGACGACGTTTTTTGGGGTGAAAAACACGAATCTAGAAGTCAGTTTTGGATATAAAATATTTTTTTTGTACCAACCAGAAGCCCTTCTCTACATTTTTGGTCGAAAATTTTTATTTTTTGATGTTGCCCGCAAATACGTGTTTTTAGCACGTTTTTTGGTGCGAAAAACACGAATCTCAAGTCTAGTTGTGTGATATAAAATAATTTTTTTCGACACGCACCAAAGGGGGACCCTCTCTCTACTGTTTTTTGGTCGAATATTTTATTTTTTGATTTCGCCCCAAAATACTGGTTTTTAGACGTTTTTGGGGCGAAAAACACAGAACTCTGAAGTCAGTTTGTGAGATTAAAATAATCGACGCAACCAAAGGGGGACCCTTCTCTGTCTTTTTGGGTCGAAAATTTTATTTTTGGGATTGACTAAAATACTGTTTTTAGACGTTTTTTGGGGTGAAAAACTACGAATCTGAAGTCAGTGGATATAAAATAAGTTTGTGTACGCATCCAATGACCGCCTTCTCTACTTTTTGGGTCGAAAATTTTATTTTTTGATTTGCCCCACATCAGCCATATCAGTTTTTATATGACTTGTTTGTGTTTGGTGGGGTGCGTACACAACTACTAACCTAGGGCTAACGCATCTCGAGTCAGCTTTTTGGATATAAAATACATTTTTTTCGTCACGCACCAAAGGGGGACCCTTCTCTACTTTTTGGTCGAAATTTTTATTTTTTGATTTGATCATAGAAATACGTCAGACGTTTTTTGGGGTGAAAAACACGAATCTCAAGTCAGTTTTTGGATATAAATAATCGACGCACCAAGCACCAAAGTGACCCTTCTCTGCTGTTTTGGGTCGAAAAGTTTTTATTTTTTGATTTGCAAAATCCGTTTTTTAGACGTTTTTTGGGGTGAAAAACACGAATCGTGAAGTCAGATTCTTTTTATGGATATAACATAAATAAGGACTCCAACGGGGGACCCTACTCTGGTCTACTTTTGGGTCGAAAAATTTTTGTATGTTTTGATTTGACTAAAAATACGTTTCTGGACGTGGGCGTGAAAAACACGAATCTGACGTCAGTGGATATAAAATCTAATGGCCGAACAAAGGGGGACCCTTCTCTACTTTTTTGGTCGAAATTTTTTATTTATTTGATTGGCAAAATGCGTTTTTAACGTGTTTTTTGGGCGAAAAAACACGAATGCTGAAGTCAGTGATATAAATATATATTTTTTTCGAGCCGAACCAAAGGGGACCCTTCTCTACTGTTTTTTGGGTCGAAATTTTTTATTTTTGATTTGACTAAAAATGCGTTTTATGACGTTTTTTTGTTTTGGGGTGAAAAACACGAATCTGAAGTCGATTTTGCTTATAAAATAATTTTTATGTGACCAACCATAGACACCCTTCTCTTACTTTTTGGTCGAAAATATTTTATTTTTGATTTGCCCCACAATTGGTCTAGAAGGAAGACGTGGGGCGAAAAACACGAATCTCGAAGTCAGTTTTTTGGATATAAATAATGACGACCACCAAAGGGGGGACCGCTTCTCTACTTTTTGGTCGAAAATTTTATTTTTTGATTTGCCCCAAAATCGTTTTTAGACGTTTTTTGGGTGAGGAACACGAATCTCAAGGCAGTTTTGGATATAAAATGACTGTGTTTTTTCGACAGCAACAAAGGGGGGACCCTTCTCTGTTGTTTTTGGGTCGAAATTTTTATTTTTTGATTTGTACCAAAATACGTTTTCAGACGTTTTTTGGGGTGAGGAACACGAATCTGAAGTCGATTTTTTGATATAAAATAATTTTTTTCGACAGCACCAAAGGGGGGACCCTTCTCTGTTTTTTTGGGTCGAAAATTTTTATTTTTTGATTTGACTAAAAATACGTTTTTAGACGTTTTTTGGGGTGAAAAACACGAATCTGAAGTCAGTTTTTGGATATAAAATAATTTTTTTTTAAGGAACCAAAGGGGGGACCCTTTTCTACTTTTTGGGTCGAAAATTTTTATTTTTTGATTTGACTAAAAATACGTTTTCAGACGTTTTTTGGGGCGAAAAACACGAATCTGAAGTCAGTTTTTGGATATAAAATAATTTTTTTTTAACGAACCAAAGGGGGGACCCTTCTCTGTTTTTTTGGGTCGAAAATTTTTATTTTTTGATTTGCCCCAAAATAAGTTTTTAGACGTTTTTTGGGGCGAAAAACACGAATCTGAAGTCAGTTTTTGGATATAAAATAATTTTTTTGTAACGAACCAAAGGGGGGACCCTTCTCTACTTTTTTGGGTCGAAAATTTTTATTTTTTGATTTGCCCCAAAATAAGTTTTTAGACGTTTTTTGGGGCGAAAAACACGAATCTCAAGTCAATTTTTGGATAATTTATATTTTTTTTAACGAAAAAATGTTTTAAAGAAATAAAAATGACCTTCTCCTTGCCCTAATAGTTAGCACCTACTTTTTTTCCCCTTTTATTTGAAGAATTCTTGTCCAGGAATTCTCAGAGGGGGAAAATTTCATAATATTGGTCATGCTTTTGATCGGGATGCTACCTAACAATGGCTTTCACTATTTTTACGATGTCAAGGACGCTTGAAACTTTTGCCTTAAATTCTTGTGATCGGAGTAATCCGGTACCTGATGTAATCCTTTATTCGGTCGGATTAGGGACAGTTGACCTTTTTTCGGCGGTCCGATTGTTTTAGTTTTTGTTACATAAAAGGAAGAGGGGAAAAAACAAACAAAAACTTGACCTAAATTGTAAAAAAACGAATTTTCGGTCAAAAATCCACAAAGCGACCTGATTGAAAAAAATTCAAATTTTTGTTTTTCACCCCGAAAACCGCCTAAAAACGGATTTTAAGGTACCCCCTTTGGTTGGGTGAAAAAAATTATTTAATATTCAAAAACTGACTTCAGATTCGTGTTTTTCACCTCAAAAAACGTCGAAAAATGTATTTTTAGTCAAATCCAAAAATAAAAATTTTCGATCCAAAAAGTAGAGAAGGGTCCCCCCTTTGGTGCTGTCGAAAAAAAATTAATTTATATCCAAAAACTGACCTCAGATTCGTGTTTTTCACCCCAAAAAACGTCGAAAAATGTATTTTTAGTCAAATCAAAAAATAAAAATTTTCGACCCAAAAAGTAGAGAAGGGTCCCCCCTTTGGTGCTGTCGAAAAAAAATTAATTTATATCCAAAAACTGACTTCAGATTCGTGTTTTTCACCCCAAAAAACCTCTAAAAACGTATTTTTAGTCAAATCCAAAAATAAAAATTTTCGATCCAAAAAGTAGAGAAGGGTCCCCCCTTTGGTGCTGACGAAAAAAAATTAATTTATATCCAAAAACTGACTTCAGATTCGTGTTTTTCACCCCAAAAAACGTCTAAAAACGTATTTTGGGGCAAATCAAAAAATAAAAATTTTCGACCCAAAAAGTAGAGAAGGGTCCCCCCTATGGTTGGGTCAAAAAAAATTATTTTTATATGCCAAAATTGACTTCAGATTCGTATTCCTCACCCCAAAAAACGTCTTAAAACGTATTTTGGGGCAAATCAAAAAATAAAAATTTTCGACCCAAAAAACAGAGAAGTTGCGTAAAAAAAAATTATTTTACATCCAAAAACTGACTTCAGATTCGTGTTCCTCACCCCAAAAAACGTCTAAAAACGTATTTTGGAGCAAATCAAAAAATAAAAATTTTTGACCCCAAAAAGTAGAAAAAGCTCATCCAAAAATTTTTTTTATTTCCAAAAATTTGAGGAGGTCACCCTTATGTTACCCAACCATAAAAATATTGTTTTTTGACATTTTTTTAAAATAATTTTATATCCTAATTAATTTTTAAAATGAAAAAATAACAAACTTGCCTGTTTGGACGTATCACAGAATAGTTGAATTATTAAAAAAATTCAGAAAAATGCTATTTATACGAAAAAATAAATTGATGAAAGGCAAGCAATGACCGCACTTAATGAGATAAAAACGTCGACTGGCGATGAGTCCGAGCCGCGAGCGTTTTGCCCGCCGAACCCCCCAAACACCCCCCACCGTTCCCAGGCAAAAAGGGGGGGGGGATTATTTTTCCTTTACCCTGAAACCTACGGTGAATCTTGATACCTCGACGACAGAAAACCTGTTTTAAATGCATAAAATTGTGTTTTTCGACCTTTGTTATGTTTGAGAAAATGACTGAGGAAGGTTCGCAATTCGCGAGTAAGCTCGCATTTCTCAGTGAAAAATAAAAAAATTGACAAAAAAATGGAGTTAGTTAATTAATTTTTAAGAATTAATAGGAAAATCAAAATTAACTAATCCCAACACGTGGCAAACAATATTTAAAGAACCCCCTAAATGCCTAAATCGAATAAAAAAAAAACCAAAATCCCCAAAATATCCGAAAAGTTCCCCCAAACCACCTCAAATCTCTATTTGGGGGTGGTTTGGGGGGTTGAAAAGTAACCTAAAAAATAACCCACCCCCTAACAGTCAAAAATTTCCTAAATAAAACTAAAAAATTCTCCCCAATCCCCCCGAAATACGGGATGAAAAAAATTTCCCCCCCAAATATTGTGAAAATTAAAACAAAAAATTTCCCTTATTCTTCGACAAAAAAAATTCCCCCAAATTTCAAGAATGGTCCCCCACACCACAAAAAAAGAGAAAAAAAAAAGTAAAAATTAACAACAAGACAAAAAATACAAATGAAACATGTTCCAACAATGTGAAAATTAAAATCCCCCCACAACAAAAATAACCCCCCCCCCAACAAGGAACAAAAGAACTTCCCCCCAAAACATTCAAACATTTCCTAATGAGCCAAATAAGGAGGGAAAATTATGAAATTCTCCCCCCCCCACAAGGCAAAAAAACTTCCCCCAAAACATGTTTGAATGTTTTGGAAGGGAAGTTTTTTTTGCCTTGTGTGGGGGGAGGGGTCGATGTTCATTTTGTTCCCTTTTGGGGGGCGATTTGGGGGGACTTTTATTCCTGATACATATTTGGGGGGAATTTTTTTCGAGGGTAATAGGGTAGATTTTTATTTAATTTTCAGTTTTAGCGGATTTTGGGGTATGTTTAATTTTGGATATTGGTAGGGGGGGGATTATAAAATGTTTGAATGTTTTTGGTGAAGTTATTTTGTCTTGAGGGGGGGGGCGGGGGGTAATTTTCAATTTTTTTCTCTCTTTTTTTTTGGGGGAGGGGGGATTTATCCAATTTGGGTGACATTTGGTTTTCCCGGATGAGTTTTGGGGGAGATTTCGGACGATTAGGTTAATTTTTAGAGTCTTGGGGGTCATTTTATCCAATTTGGGCGACATTTGTGTTTCTCCGGTGAGTTTTGGGGAAGTTTTTGTACGATTAGATGGATAAAAAAAAGGGGATTATCGAAAGATTAAAGTGTTACGAAAGGGATTATGGAAGATCAAAGGATTTTAAAAGGGGATTACAGGAGATTAAAGAGTTTTCAAAGGGGATTATCGAAGATTAAAGGGTTCAAAAAGGGGATTAAGCAAAATTAAAAGATTCAAAAAGGGGATTATGAAGGATTAAATGGTTTTGACAGGGGATTATAGATTATTAATGGTTACAAAAGGGGATTATCGAAAGGGATTATGGAAGATTAGCGGGTTTCGAAAGGGGTTTTTGGAATATTTAGGGGATTTAAAAGGGGATTAACAAAATATTGAAGTGTTACAAAAGGGATTATGGAAGATTAAAGGATTTTAAAATGGGATTATCGGAGATTAAAGGGTTTTCAATAGAAGGTTATGAAAGATTAAAGGTTTCCGAAGGGGATTAACGAAAATTAAAGGGTTCAATAAGGGGATTATGGAGGATTAGATGGTTACAAAAGGGGATTATCGAAAGATTAAAGTGTTACTTTACTGTTTTAGTGGGGGGAGGGGCTGATGTTCATTTTGTTCCCTTTTGGGGGGCGATTTGGGGGGACTTTTATTCCTGATACTTGGGGGGAATTTTTTTCGAGGGTAATAGGGTAGATTTTTATTTAATTTTCAGTTTTATCGGATGGGTATGTTTAATTTTGGATATTGGTAGTGAATTATAAAATGTTTGAATGTTTTTGGTGAAGTTTTTTTGTCTTGCGATTATTTTTCAAATTTTTTCTCTAAAGACTTTTTTTTGAGATTTATCAATTTGGGTGTACATTTTTGTTTTCGCAGTGATGAGTTTTGGGGGAGATTTTGTACAATTGGGTAAATTTTGGGGGTCTTGGGGGGACATTTTATCCAATTTGGGCGACATTTGGTTTTCCAGGATGAGTTTTGGGGGAGATTTCGCACTATTTGGTCAATTATTAGGGTCTCGGGGGGACATTTTATCCAAATTGGGCGACATTTCGTTTTCCCTAATGAGTTTTGGGGGAGCTTTTGTACAATTTGGTCAATTTTGGGGTCTTGGGGGGACATTTTATACAATTTGGGCGACATTTGGTATTCTCAGACGAATTTTCGGGGAGTTTTTGTACGATTTGGTCAATTTTTGGGGTCTTGGGGGGACATTTTATACAATTTGGGCTACATTTGGTTTTCCTTGATGAGTTTGGGGGAGTTTTCGTACGATTTGGTCAATTTTTAGAGTCTTGAGGGGACATTTTATCCAATTTCGACGAAATTTGGTTTTCCAGGATGAGTTTTGGGGTAGATTTCGCACGATTTGTTCAATTATTAGGGTCTTGGGGGTCATTTTCAGCGATTTTTGGGGTGATTTTAGACAATTAGGGCAGAATTTGGTTTTTCAGTTAACTTTTGTGGTACTGTTTATCTGATTTAGTACGTTTTCGGGAGGAGTTTGAGGTGTTAAAAGGTGAGAAATATTGAAGTCAATTAAAAATAACAAGAATAATAAAAAAAGGCCGTCGGGAAGCATTTTCTGACCCCTTAAAAACCACGCGGACCTCTTACGTCATCACCCCGTATATCTTCGCATAACTCGAAATTATGACATCCCGACCTCCTCAAGTTAGAAAACAATAATTTTGTTATTTCTCGCTCAAATTTCGCAACTCTTTTCTTCCAGGTCGACATTTGAAGATTCCCAAAAACGATATTTCGCGAAATTGATGACTAAATGAGTGATGACTTTAAAATGAATGCTTTTGTGAAATCCTTGTCCTAGATGACCCACCCAACTTGAGAAGGAAGGTCGCCCGAAGAAAACGATCCGCCACCGCCGCGTGTTACTCCTCCAAAATGTCAAAACTCTTTGTTCAAACGATTGTTTTTTCGTCGATAAAGATTTCGTGCTTTTTTTCCCCTCAAGGTAACCGGCTACCGGAGGGCAAACTCGTCTTTGAATCTCAATATGGGCTTCGTTCTTATAAGGCTCACGAATCTTTGGGTCTCTTCCTCTTTTTGACATTTTCTTCCTCGAAATTTACATTTCAAAGGGTCGCAACACTTTTAGGTCTAAATTTTTCCTGTTTGCTAAAATACGTTTGTTTAGGACGTCGTGGGTTTACGACTCGGTGAAAAAACGCACGAATGTGAAAGTCAGTTTTTGATATACTTTTTGTGACCGACAAAGTACTCTTCTACGTACTTTTGTGAGGTCGAAAATTTAATTTTTTGATTTGCCCCAAAGCTTAGTTTTTTAGACGTTTTTTGGGGTCAAAAACACGATTTGAAGTCAGTTTTTGGATATAAAATAAATTTTTTTGACCGAACCAAAGGGGGACCCTCTCATACTTTTTGGGTCGAAAATTTTGATTTTTGATTGCCCAAATACGTAGACGTTTTTTGGGGTGAAAAAACGACGAATCTGAACACAGTTTTTGGATATAAAACTGGCAGAGCCAAAAGGGGGGACCCTACTACTTTTTTGGGTCGAAAATTTTAATTTTTTTGATTTGCCCCAAAGTTAGTTTTTAGACGTTTTTTGGGGTGAAAAACACGAATTTAAAGTCAGTTTTTGGATATAAAAAAACTTTTTTGACCGAACCAAAGGGGGGACTCTTCTCTACTTTTTTGGGTCAAAAATTTTTACTTTTTGATTTGCCCCAAAATATATTTTTAGACGTTTTTTGGGGTGAAAAACACGAATCTGAACTCAGTTTTTGGGAATAAAATAATTTTTTTTACCCAACCATAGGGGGGCACCCACTTTTTTGGGTCGAAAATTTTGATTTTTTGATTTGCCCCAAAATACGTTTTTAGACGTTTTTCGGGGTGAAAAACACGAATTTAAAGTCAGTTTTTGGATATAAAATAATTTGTTTTTACCCATCTAAAGGGGGGACCCTTCTCTACTTTTTTGGGTCGAAAATTTTTATTTTTTGATTTGCCCCAAAATACGTTTTTAGACGTTTTTTGCGGTGAAAAACACGAATCTGAAGTCAGTTTTTGGATATAATTTTTTTTTTTTTTTTTTTTTTTTTTTTCCTTTTTTTTGACAGAGCCTTACTTTTTTGTACTTGCCCTTGCTTTTCTCTACTTTTTTGGGTCGAAAATTTTTACTTTTTGATTTGCCCCAAAATACGTTTTTAGACGTTTTTTGGGGTGAAAAACAGGAATCTGAACTAAGTTTTTGGGAATAAAATAATTTTTTTGACCGAACCAAAGGGGGGACCCTTCTCTACTTTTTTGGGTCGAAAATTTTGATTTTTAGATTTGCCCCAAAATACGTTTTTAGACGTTTTTTGGGGTGAAAAACACGAATCTGAAGTCAGTTTTGGATATAAAATAATTTTTTTTTACCCAACCAAAGGGGGGACCCTTCTCTACTTTTTTGGGTCGAAAATTTTTACTTTTTGATTTGCCCCAAAATACGTTTTTAGACGTTTTTTGGGGTGAAAAACACGAATTTAAAGCCTTTTTTTGGATATAAAAAAACTTTTTTGACCGAACCAAAGGGGGGACCCTTCTCTACTTTTTTGGGTCAAAAATTTTTACTTTTTGATTTGCCTCAAAATACGTTTCTAGACGTTTTTTGGGGTGATAAACACGAATCTGAAGTCAGCTTTTGAATATAAAATATTTTTTTTTGACCCAACCAAAGGGGGGACCCTTCTCTACTTTTTTGGGTCGAAAACTTTTATTTTTGATTTGCCCCAAAATACGTTTTTAGACTTTTTTTGGGGTGAAAAACACGAATCTATAGTCAATTTTTGGAAAAAAAAATAGTTTTTTTTTTACCCAACCAAAAAGGGGACGCTTCCCACCTTTTTTGGTCGAAAATTTTAATTTTTTGATTTGCCCCAAAATTCGTTTATAGACGTTTTTTGGGGTGAGGAACACGAATCTGAAGTCAGCTTTTGGATATAAAATAATTTTTTTTTACGCAACCAAAGGGGGGGCCCCTTCTCTACTTTTTTGGGTCGAAAATTTTAATTTTTTGATTTGCCCCAAAATAGGTTTTTAGACGATTTTTGGGGTGAAAAACACGAATCTGAGGTCATTTTCAAAATATAGAGTCATGACCCTTTAGAACGTTTATCGATCATACTGACGAGGGTTAAATTAGAATTGTCATTGCTAAACAATTCAGTGCTCAAATTACGATTTTTAAATTCAATTATATTATAATTAATTTATAATTTGTAAATCAAATGAAAGATTTAAATAAATTGGCTTCGCTCTTCAAATAATTCGCTTTTATGTCCCAATAAGGCGTTAATATGAGCAATTTGAATCTCCCGTCGGTTTTTCCCAATTATTACGAATTGGGGGCGAAAAACAATAAATGCGAAAACTAATATCGGTAAATATTATTGACATTCTTTCGAGGCGGAAGACTTTCGCCTATTTAAGGCTAAACGACGACGAATTATTAAAAGGCTCTAATTTTGGTAAGGACGAAATTATCGACGAAAACAAAAACGTTTTGCACTTTCTCTTTCAAGAATGAGTCTCGTGTTATATGAGTCAAAAAGGTGCGCGAAAAAAAATTATTTTATATCCAAAAATTGACTTCAGATTCGTGTTTTTCACCCCAAAAAACGTCTAAAAACGAATTTTGGGGCAAATCAAAAAATAAAAATTTTCGACCCAAAAAAGTAGGGAAGGGCCCCCCCTTTGGTTGGGTAAAAAAAAAAATTATTTTATATCCAAAAACTGACTTCAGATTTGTGTTTTTTACCCCCAAAGAACGTCTTAAAACGTATTTTGGGGCAAATCAAAAAATTAAAATTTTCTCCCCACAAAAGTAGAGAAGGGTCCCCCCCTTTGGATGGGTCAAAAAAAATTATTTTATATCCAAAAACTGACTTCAGATTCGTGTTTTTCACCCCAAAAAACGTCTAAAAACGAATTTTGGGGCAAATCAAAAAATAAAAATTTTCGACCCAAAAAGTAGAGAAGGGTCCCCCCTTTGGTTGGGTCAAAAAAAAATTATTTTATATCCAAAAACTGACTTCAGATTCGTGTTTTTCACCCCAAAAAACGTCTAAAAACGTATTTTGGGGCAAATCAAAAAATAAAAATTTTCGACCCAAAAAAGTAGAGAAGGGTCCCCCCTTTGGTTGGGTCAAAAAAAATTATTTTATATCCAAAAACTGACTTCAGATTCGTGTTTTTCACCCCAAAAAACGTCTAAAAACGTATTTTGGGGCAAATCAAGAAATCAAAATTTCCACCCAAAAAACAGAGAAGGGTCCCCCCTTTGGTTGGGTAAAAAACAATCATTTTATATCCAAAAATTGCCTTTAGATTCGTGTTCCTCACCCAAAAAAAAGTCTAAAAACCAATTTTGGGGCAAATCAAAAAATAAAAATTTTCGACCCAAAAAGGTAGAGAAGGATCCCCCCTTTGGTTGGGTCAAAAAATTTATTTTATATTTAAAAACTGACTTCAGATTCGTGTTTTTCACCCTAAAAAACGTCTAAAAACGAATTTTGGGGCAAATCAAAAAATAAAAATTTTCGACCCAAAAAGTAGAGAAGGGTCCCCCCCTATGGTTGGGTCAAAAAAAATTATTTTTATAAGCTAAAATTGACTTCAGATTCGTGTTTTTCACCCCAAAAAACGTCTAAAAACGCATTTTTAGTCAAATCAAAAAATAAAAAAAATTTTCGACCCAAAAAGTAGAGAAGGGTCCCCCCTTTGGTTCGGCCAAAAAAAATTTATTTTATATCCAAAAATTGACTTCAGATTCGTGTTTTTCACCCCAAAAAAAACGTCTAAAAACGTATTTTGGGTCAAATCAAAAAATAAAAATTTTCGACCCAAAAAAGTAGAGAAGGGTCCCCCCTTTGGTTGGGTCAAAAAAAATTATTTTATATCCAAAAACTGACTTCAGATTCGTGTTTTTCACCCCAAAAAACGTCTAAAAACGAATTTTGGGGCAAATCAAAAAATAAAAATTTTCGACCCAAAAAAGTAGAGAAGGGTCCCCCCTTTGGTTGGGTCAAAAAAAATTATTTTATATCCAAAAACTGACTTCAGATTCGTGTTTTTCACCCCAAAAAACGTCTAAAAACGTATTATTGGGCAAATCAAAAAATAAAAATTTTCGACCAAAAAAAGGTCTGAGAAGTCAAATCCCGCCAAACGGCTTATTCTAGAGGGTCATGACCCTCAATATTTTCCACCCAAAATGCCATTTCCTTCCCAAACATGCCCACCAAAATACTAAAAATAAAAAATTACCTTTTATAGAAACTGTGTCACTCGCAAATTAAAAATAAAAGTACTAAAAATAAACATTGAACATAAAAAAACGACGATTCCGTACAAAAAAACACCTTCCGCACACAAAAAATCAAATATTCCGTCTATTTATGATTCCGAAACCGAAAAAAACTCGATAAATAAATATTTAGAGCGAGAAAAAAAAACCTTTCTTATCACTATTATCACTCTTATCACCGGGAACCCGAAAAAAGAACCGAAAGCTCTTCCTATGAGTTTCAATTTCAATTATTTTCCACGGAAAATCGCATTTTCTATCATTTTTAACGCCTATGTACGTTTTTAGGCGATAAAATATGTAAAAAAAGGTTTAACCTTTATTTTTTAAAAACTTTTTTTAATGATATTACGGCCAGCAAAGCGATCCGGAAGGTAGTGACCGAAAAAGGAACAGTTCCTACCAAAGTAGCAACTACTTGTATCATAAATGACGTCATATAAAAACCTAAAAAGTGCGTTTTTTTGCGTTTTCCTATATAAATTGAGGCTCAATTTAGGATAAAAAGTTAAAATTTTGTTAGTTTTTATGTTTTGGAAATAAAGTAGCTGATACTTTGTAGCTCATAGCGGGTAAAAGAGCGGTGAATGGATATTCTGTGGAAGATCACGCCCGGTTATCGATTTTTGCCGGTTCTGGCCTTTAGGGGGGTAAATTTCAATTTGTGGAGGGGCCACCTTTGCCAAAACCGGATAAAAATCGGCTTTTTAGGTTAAAAATATCATTTTTAATCTGATTTGAGACGAAAAATGAAAAGATTTGGTGCCGAATGAGTTTTTATGAAATTGCGGAGGGGCCATCCTAAAGTCGATAGTCAGTGTTGCCAACTTTAGACCAGCTGTTTTGTTGTTTCGGTGTCTCTGGTGGCTGAAGTTTGTTGTTTAGGACGTTTTTGAGGTATTTCATGGCTTAAAAACGATTAATTGAGCTTCTTTTATTGATTTTCTTTTGTTTTAAGGATGGAGGTGACCGTGGAGAATGTGGAGAGTGCATTGACTCAGTTTTACAGGACGAACTCGTCTCTCCAGGCTGAGGCCCATCAGTGGCTCGTGTCTCTCCAGGACTCTCCACACGCGTGGAGTTTCGTCTGGGACCTCCTTCAGCCCAATAGGGTTCGTCATTATTCCATAGGATTCAAAACTCACGAAAAATCTGTCAAAAAAGGGCCATAACTTGTGTAATTTCCTCGATATAGTGTTATGATCATATTTTACCCTCTATAGACGGATTTAGACCTTCTATAGACGGGTTTGGATCCTCTCCAAACGTGTATGGACCCTCTATAGACGAGTTAGGACCATCTATATACTGGTTTGGACATTTTTTGGCTTGTTAACACCCTCTGTAAACGGGTTTTGGCACTCTATAGGCTGGTTTGGACTTCTATAGATTGACCCAACCCGTATATAGAGGGTGTAGACGAGCAAAAAAAAGGCCCAAACCAGTCTATAGAGGGCCCAGACCAGTTAAAAGAGGCCCAAACCAGTCTATAGACCGGTTAAGTTTCATTGGACTTCTCTATAGATAGGTCCTCTTTTTATCTAGTTAATCTCCTTTGTTTTATATTTAATCCTTTTTTATTCAGTTATTCCCCTTTTTATCAAGTTAATCCCCTTCTCTATCTAGTTAAACCCCTATTCTATCTAGTTAATCCATTATTTTATCTAGTTAATCCCTTTTTTATCTAGCTAATCCTCTTTCTATTGAGTTTGGTAATTCCCTGTCTTTCAAGTTAATCCCCTTTTCATGTTGTTATGCCCCCTTTTTTAACTAGTTAATCCCCTATTTTATCTAGTTAAACCCCTATTCTATCTAGTTAATCCCTTTTTATCTAGCTAATCCTCTTTCTATTGAGTTAATCCCCTTTTCATGTTGTTAATCCCCCTTTTTTAACTAGTTAATCCCCTATTTTATCTAGTTAAACCCCTATTTTATCTAGTTAAACCCCTTTTAGGTAGTTTTTTCTAGTTAATCCCTTTTTTTATCTAGTTAATCCCCTATTTTATCTAGTTAATCCCCTATTTTATCTAGTTGAACCCCTTTTAGGTAGTTTTTTTCCTAGTTAATCCCCTTTTTTATCTAGTTAATCCCCTATTTTATTTCTAGTTAATCCTTTTTTTATCTAGTTAAACCCCTTTTAGGTAGTTTTTTGTCTAGTTAATCCCTTTTTTAAATTTAGTCAATCCCTTTTTTTTATCTAGTTAATTCCTCTATTTTATCTAGTTAATCCCATATTTTTTCTAGCTAATCCCTTTTTTATCGAGCCAATCCTCTTTCTATTGAGTTAATTCCCTGTCTTTTGAGTTAATCCCCTTTTCATGTTGTTAATCCCCCTTTTTTTAACTAGTTAATCCCCTATTTTATCTAGTTAATCCCTTATTTTATCTAGTTAATCCCCTATTTTATCTAGTTAATCCCCTATTTTTTCTAGCTAATCCCTTTTTTATCGAGTTAATCCTCTTTCTATTGTTTAGTTAATTCCTTCTTTTTAGTTTAGTTAATCCCCTTTTCTATGTTGTTAATCCCCCTATTTTTTAACTAGTTAATCCCCTATTTTATCTAGTTAATCCCTCTTTATTAGTTTTTTAGTTCCTTTTTTTTATTAGTTAATCCCCTATTTTATCTAGTTAATCCCATTTTTTATTTAGTCATCCCTCTTTTTATCTAGTTAATCCCTTTTAGTAGTTTTTTAGTTAATCCCCTTTTTTATATAGTTAATCCCCTTTTTTATCTAGTTAATCCCCTTTATTATCTAGTTAATCCCCTTTTATGTAGTTTTTTCCCCTAGTTAATCCCTTTTTTATTAGTTAATCCCTTTTTTTCATAGTTAATCCTTTTTTATCTAGTTAAATCCCTTTTAGGTAGTTTTTTTTCTAGTTAATCCCTTTTTTAAATTTAGTTAATCCCCTTTTTTATCTAGTTAATCCCCTTTTTATCTAGTTAATCCCCTATTTTTTCTTGCTAATCCCTTTTTTATCTAGCTAATCCTCTTTCTATTGAGTTATTTCCGTCTTTTGAGTTAATCCCCTTTTCATGTTGTTAATCCCTTTTTTAACTAATAATTAATCCCCTATTTTATCTAGTTAAATCCCTTTTAGGTAGTTTTTTTTCTAGTTAATCCCTTTTTTAAATCTAGTTAATCCCCTTTTTTTATCTAGTTAATCCCTTTTTTATCGTAGTAATCCTCTTTCTATTAGTTAATCCCTGTTTTTAGTTAATCCCTTTTCATTTGTTAATCCCCCTTTTTTTACTAGTTAATCCCCTATTTTATCTATTTAAACCCCTTTTAGGTAGTTTTTTCTCTAGTTAATCTCTTTTCTAAATCTAGTTAATCCCTTTTTAATCTTGTTAATCCCCTATTTTATCTAGTTAATCCCCTATTTTATCTAGTTAAACCCCTTTTAGGTAGTTTTTTTCTCTAGTTAATCCCTTTTCTAAATCTAGTTAATCCCTTTTTTATCTAGTTAATCCCCTATTTTATCTAGTTAATCCCCTATTTTATCTAGTTAATCCCCTATTTTTTCTAGCTAATCCCTTTTTTATCTAGCTAATCCTCTTTCTATTGAGTTAATTCCCTGTCTTTTGAGTTAATCCCCTTTTCATGTTGTTAATCCCCCTTTTATATTAATCCCCTTATCTAGTTAATCCCCTTTATTATCTAGTTAATCCCCTTTATTATCTAGTTAATCCCCTTTATTATCTAGTTAATCCCCTTTTTTATCTAGTTAATCCCCTTTTTTTCTAGTTAATCCCCTTTTTATCTAGCTAAATACTCTTTCTATTGAGTTAATTCCCTCTTTTGTGTAATCTCCTTTTCACTGGTTGTTAATCCTTTTTTACTATTATCCCCTTTTTATCTATTAAACCCTTTTAGTAGTAGTATCCTTTTTTTAATACTGTTAATCCCTTTTTATCTAGTTCATCCTTTTTTATCTAGCTAATCCTTTTTTGACTAGTTTGAACCCCTTTTTAGTAGTTTCTGAGTTAATCCCTTTTTTAAAATCTAGTTTAATCCCCTTTTTTATAACTAGTTTAAACCCCTTTTTTTCAGTTAACCCTCTTTTTATCTAGCTAATCTCTGAGTTAATTCCCTTTTTTTAGTTAATCCTTTATGTTTAACCCCTCTTTTTTTAACCTAGTTAACCCCCTTTTTTAACCAGTTTAAACCCTTTTTTAACCAGTTTAAACCCCTTTTTTAACCAGTTTTAAACCCCTTTTTTAACCAGTTTAAACCCCTTTTTTTAACTAGTTTAAACCCCTTTTTCTAACCAGTTTAAACCCCCTTTTTTAACCAGTTAAACCCCCTTTTTTAACCAGTTAAACCCTTTTTTTAACCAGTTAAACCCTTTTTTAACCAGTTTAAACCCCTTTTTTCAACCAGTTTAAACTCCTTTTTTTAACCAGTTTAAACCCCTTTTTTAACCAGTTAAACCCCTTTTTTTAACCAGTTTAAACCCCTTTTTTTAACCAGTTTAAACCCCTTTTTTTAACCAGTTTAAACCCCTTTTTTTAACCAGTTTAATCACCTTTTTTTAATAATCTCTTTTTTAGAGCTGCGAAGCGCAGTTTTTCGCCTCGAACACCCTCCACCTCAAAATCCTCAACAACTGGAGCGAAGTTCCGCAAAACGAATACGAGAACCTAAAAGCGAAAATTTTGGACACGATCGTCGCATATTCCAACGGGCCCAAAATCGTCCTGAATCGCCTCTGCATAGCGGTAAAAAGCGAAATCTGCTCCAAATTTTTTTTAAACTTTTTTCCAGCTCGCAGTCTACATAATTCGAGTTTCGCCGCGTTTTTGGCCCAATGCTATCGAAGACATTCATAAAATATTCAGGCCGGAGAATCTGCCGAACATCCCCGCTGAAAAGACGGTCTGGATACTTTTGGAAGTTTTATCCGTCATTCCTGACGAGCTGCAGTCGATCACGCTTACGAATGCTCACCGTACGACTATCAGCGGCGAGCTCAAGCGCTCATGCTCGCTCGTCATGAGCACATTTGAGAGCATGCTCGAATATAAAACTGAAAGTCAAAACGATTTGAAATCTTTGGCCGCCAAAGGAGTCAGCAAATGGGTCCTTTTAGGCGGAATCGCTCTCACCGATTGTCTCAATGTCGCCCAAAAACTGGTCGAGATAGTCGATGAAAACCAGTCGCTCGACCCCTACGAAAGCTGCGAGCATGAAATCGAGGCGCTCGTCCAAATAATGACGAATCCGCTGTCGCACGATTATAAGCGAAGCGTCCTCCCCGCTTTGGAAATCGTCCTCCGCTTAGCGCCTCGCCTTACCAATTCCGAAAGCCACGATTTCGTCGTAAATCTTATCAACCTATACATCGCCATAGGGGAAACCCACGGCTCCGTTTTACTCTCTCATTTGGCCTCAAATGACTCAACGAACGTCCAAATAGTCATTACATGGCTACGATGTCTTCTAGCTTGTTTATCCACATCCGGCTCGTATCCTAAAGACGAGACCTACAGCCACTTAGCGATCTCGTTTTGGTCATCACTTCATGTAAGTAAAAAAAAAAACATTCAAATGCCTCTAACGTCCAAACTTTTTGACATAATCCATCGATATATAGACCGTTGGAAAGATATTTTAAAGAGCTTTCCGACGATATAAATATTTATAAAATCGGACAAAAATTGTGGAAGTTAAGGGCATTCAAACATTGAAAAAAAAATTTGATGGATTTTTTAAACTTTTAGTTAATCCCCCCCTTTTATGGTTAGTTAATCCCCCTTTTTAGTTATTTAATCCTGTTAGTTAGGATACCCCTTTTTAGGCAGCTAATCCCATTGATTAGTTAACCCCTTTTTTAACTAGTTAATCCCCCCTTTTTGGTTAGTTAATCCCCTTGGTTATTAGGATACCTTTTTTAACTACTTAATCCCCCTTTTTTGTTATTTAATCCCGTTAGTTAGGATACCCTTTTTTAGGCAGTTAATCCCATTGATTAGTTAAGCCCTTTTTTAACTAGTTAATCCCCCCTTTTTGACCTAGTTAATTCCCCCTTTTTTAACTAGTTAATCTCCTATTTTTAAACTAGTTAATCCCTCTTTTTGGTTATTAGGATACCTTTTTTAACTACTTAATCCCCCTTTTTTGTTATTTAATCCCGTTAGTTAGGATACCCTTTTTTAGGCAGTTAATCCCATTGATTAGTTAAGCCCTTTTTTAACTAGTTAATCCCCCCTTTTTAAACTAGTTAATCCCCCCTTTTTGACCTAGTTAATTCCCCCTTTTTTAACTAGTTAATCTCCTATTTTTAAACTAGTTAATCCCTCTTTTTGGTTATTAGGATACCTTTTTTAACTACTTAATCCCCTCGTATCCTAAAGACGAGACCTACAGCCACTTAGCAATCTCGTTTTGGTCATCACTTCATGTAAGTAAAAAAAACATTCAAATGCCTCTAACGTCCACAATTTTTGACATAATCTATCGATATTTACACCATTGGAAAGATATTTTGAAGAGCTTTCCGACGATATAAATGTTTATAAAATCGGACAAAAATTGTGGAAGTTATGTGCATTCAAACATTGAAAAAAAAATTGATGAATTTTTTAACTTTTGGTTAATCCCCCCCTTTTATAGTTAGGTAATCCCCCTTTTTAGTTATTTAATCCCGTTAGTTAGGCTACTCCTTTTTAGCCAGTTAATCCCATTGATTAGTTAATCCCTTTTTTAACTAGTTAATCCCCCCTTTTTGACCTAGTTAATTCCCCCTTTTTTAACTAGTTAATCTCCTATTTTTAAACTAGTTAATTCCTCTGTTTGTTTATTAGGATACCTTTTTTAACTACTTAATCCCCCTTTTTAGTTATTTAATACCGTTAGTTAGGATACCCCTTTTTAGGCAGCTAATCCCATTGATTAGTTAATCCCTTTTTTTAACTAGTTAATCCCCCCTTTTTAAACTAGTTCATCCTCCCTTTTTTAACTAGTTAAATCCCTTTTTTTAAACTATTTAATCTCTCTTTTTGGTTAGTTAATCCCCTTGGTTATGAGGATACCTTATTTAACTACTTAATCCCCTCGTATCCTAAAGACGAGACCTACAGCCACTTAGCGATCTCGTTTTGGTCATCACTTCATGTAAGTGAAAAAACATTCAAATGCCTCTAACGTCCACACTTTTTGACACAATCCATCGATATATAGACCATTGGAAAGATATTTTAAAGATCTTTCCGACGATATAAATTATAATAAAATCGGACAAAATCTGTGGAAGTTGTGGACATTCAAACGTTGAAAAAATTTAATGAATTTTTTGAACTTTTGGTTAATCATCCCCTTTTATAGTTAGTTAATCCCCTTGGTTATTAGGATATCATTTTTTTAACTGCTTAATCCCCCGTTTTAGTAATTTAATCCCCTTGGTTAGTTAGGATACCTTTTTTAAACTACTTAATACCCCTTTTTTTAGTTATTTAATCCCGGTAGTTAGCATACCCCTTTTTAGGCAGCTAATCCCATTGTTTAGTTAATCCCCCTTTTTTAACTAATTAATCCTCTTTTTTAACTAGTTAATCCCCTTTTTTAACTACTTAATCCCCCTTTTTAGTTATTTAATCCCTTTGGTTAGTTATTTAATTCCCCTTTTTTGGTTAGTTTATCCCTTTTTAATCTAGTCTAATCCCCCCTTTTTAATTAGTTAATCCCCCTTTTTAAACTAGTTAATCCCCCCTTTTTGGTTAGTTAATCCCCTTGGTTATTAGGATACCTTTTTTAACTACTTAATCCCCTCGTATCCTAAAGACGAGACCTACAGCCACTTAGCGATCTCGTTTTGGTCATCACTTCATGTAAGTGAAAAAACATTCAAATGCCTCTAACGTCCACAATTTTTGACATAATCTATCGATATATACACCATTGGAAAGATATTTTGAAGAGCTTTCCGACGATATAAATATTTATAAAATCGGACAAAAATTGTGGAAGTTACGGGCGTTCAAACATTGAAAATTGATGGATTTTTTTAACTTTTAGTTAATCCCTCCTTTTATAGAAAGTTAATCCCCTTGGTTATTAGGATACCTTTTTTAACTACTTAATCCCCCTTTTTAGTTATTTAATCCCAGTAGTTAGTATACCCTTTTTTAGGCAGTTAATCCCATTGATTAGTTAAGCCCTTTTTTAACTAGTTAATCCCCCCTTTTTAAACTAGTTAATCCCCCCTTTTTGACCTAGTTAATTCCCCCTTTTTTAACTAGTTAATCTCCTATTTTTAAACTAGTTAATCCCTCTGTTTGTTTATTAGGATACCTTTTTTAAACTACTTAATCCCCCTTTTTAGTTATTTAATACCGTTAGTTAGGATACCCCTTTTTAGGCAGCTAATCACATTGATTAGTTAATCCCTTTTTTTACCTAGTTAATCCCCCCTTTTTAAACTATTTAATCTCTCTTTTTGGTTAGTTAATCCCCTTGGTTATGAGGATACCATTTTTAACTACTTAATCCCCTCGTATCATAAAGACGAGACCTACAGCCACTTAGCGATCTCGTTTTGGTCATCACTTCATGTAAGTAAAAAAAAAAAAAAACATTCAAATGCCTCTAACGTCCACACTTTTTGACATAATCCATCGATATATACACCGATGGAAAGATATTTCAAAGAGCTTTCCGACGATATAAATAATAATAAAATCGGACAAAATCTGTGGAAGTTATGGACATTCAAACATAGAAAAAAATTTGATGGATTTTTTTAACTTTTAGTTAATCCCCCCCTTTTTTAAACTAGTTAATCCCCTTGGTTATTAGGATACCTTTTTTAACTACTTAATCCCCCTTTTTAGTTATTTAATCCCGTTAGTTAGGATACCCCTTTTTAAGGCAGCTAATCCCATTGATTAGTTAATCCTTTTTTAACTAGATAATCCCCCCTTTTTAAATTAGTTAACCCCCCTTTTTTAACTGGTTAATTCCCCTTTTTAACTAGTTAATCCCTTTTTTTAAACTAGTTAATCCCTCTTTTTGGTTAGTTAATCCCCCTTTTTAGTTATTTAATCCCGTTAGTTAGGATACCCCTTTTTATTCAGCTAATCCCATTGATAAGTTAACCCCTTTTTTAACTAGTTAATCCCCCCTTTTTGGTTAGTTAATCCCCTTGGTTATTAGGATACCTTTTTTAAACTACTTAATCCCCCTTTTTAGTTATTTAATCCCGTTAGTTAGGATACCCCTTTTTAGGCAGTTAATCCCATTGATTATTTAATCCCTTTTTTAACTAGTTAATCTCTTTTTTTAAAACTAGTTAATCCCCTTTTTTTAAAACTAGTTAATCCCTCTTTTTTGTTAGTTAATCCCCTTGGTTATTAGGATACCTTTTTTAAACTACTTAATCCCCCTTTTTAGTTATTTAATCCCCTTGGTTAGTTAGGACACCTTTTTTTAGAGCTAATAATTCCCTTTTTTTATATAGTTAATCCCCCTTTTTAGTTTTTTAATCTCGTTAGTTAGGATACCCCTTTTTAGTCAGCTAATCCCCTTGGTTAGTTAGAATACCTTTTTTTGCTAACTAATCCCCCTTGTTAGGTAGTTAAATACCCATTAAGGGTAGTTAATCCCTCTTTTTTGTTAGTTTATCCCCATGGTTATTAGGATACCTGTATTTAACTACTTAATCCCCCCTTTTAGTTAGTTAATCCCCTTTGTTAGTTAGGATACCTCTTTTTAGCTAGTTAGGCCCCCTTTTTAGCGAGTTTAATACCCGTTTTAGAAAGTTAGGCCCCTGGTTAGCCAATCCCCTTGGTTACTTAGGCTACCCCTTTTTAGCAAGTTAAGCTCCCTTTTTAGCTACTTAATCCCCCCTTTTAGTTAGTTAATCCCCTTCGTTAGTTAGGATACCTCTTTTAAGCAAGTTAATCCCCCTTTTCAGTGAGTTAAATACCCGTTAATCCCCTTTTTAGCTAGTTAATCCCCTGTTTTAGTTATCTAATCCTCTTGTTCAGTTAGTTAATCCCCTCGGATAGTTAGGATACCACTTTTTAGCAATTTAATCCCCCTTTTTAGCGAGTTAAATACCCGATAAGCCCCCTTTTTAGCTATTTAATCCCCCTTTTTAGTTAGCTAATCCCCTTTTTAGCTAATTATTTAATCCTTTTTGTTTGTTAGTTGGTATCTCTTTTTAGGTAGTTCATCCCCTTGGTTAATAAGATTTAAGCTCTTTTTAGCAAGTTAATCCCTTATTTTAGGATGTTAAATACCCTTTTTAGCAAGTTAATCCCTTTTTTTAGCGAGTTAAATACTCGTTTGAGCTAGTTAATCTCCCATTTTAGCAAGCTAAATACCCGTTTTTGCTAGTTAATCCCTCTTTTAGGTAGTTAATCCCCTTGATTAGTTAGGAAACTAGTTAATCCTCTTAATTAGTCAGGATATCTCTTAAAAAATAGCTTTACAGCGGTATAAAAATCGATAAAATTGGACAAAAATCGGTGATTTTCAGGATGAAAAGAATGCTCTTCCCGAAGATCAGAAAAGCGTCGTCTCCAACATACTGGAACCGACGTACAAAGAAGTCTGCAGAATCCTTTTGCTCAAATCTCAGCATCCGCCGGACGACGTCGTCCTCACAGCGTCCGAAAACGAGCTTTTCCGAATCTACAGGCAAGACATCGCGGACACAATCGTAAGTCGAATTTCATGCGGAAACATCTCAAAGATCGCATTTTTAGGTCAACTGCTACATTTTCGTGCGGAATTTTTTGATCCCGATGCTCGAAAGTACGCTTCGGAATGCGAAAACGTGGCAGGAAGTCGAATCCGTCCTCCACCTAGTGTATTCGCTAGCGGAAACGACCTGGAACTGCGACGAAGAAGATGCCGAAGAGCTCAATTTAGACGAATCCGTCGTTCTCGGAAAAGTGGGCGAAGAAGAGCGAAAAGCGGTCATCTCTTTGTTGATCAGCGTACCTCCGAATTTGGTCAACGTACAAGTCGTCAATTCGCTCAATTTGGCCATAGGAGTGTATGCGGAATGGTGGTCGATGCATCCGGACATTTTGGGCTGCTTGATACCAAATTTGATCAATTCGCTGCAGAATACGGCGACGTCCACAAGCGCTACGATGGCGCTCAAGGATATCACGAGGGAATGCACGACTTCCATAGAGCCGTATGCGGAATCGTTGCTGGACGCTAGCGCTACAGCGTTGAAAAGCAACCGCCTCAACCCGGACGAGCGGATCCGCCTCATGTTTTCCGTCGGGAAGCTCCTTTCCATCATCCCGTACGAAAGCATGCTTTCCAACCTCGACATCATCATCAATGACAACGTCGCAGAAATCTCTTTGGTGCTCTCCCAGCCGAAAAACGACGCATCCCGCGACATTCTGCTCACCCGCCTCAGAATGCTCGCCAATTTAGGATCCTCGATGTATCTCTCGGAAAAAGTCAACGTCGACCCTCCCGTAGTCATCATTCTGCGACGTCTTTTGCCCCTTCTACGCGAAATCACGCATCAATGGTCGTTCCTTTTTGTGGTCGTCGAGGAAGTTTGTAAATGTTTGAAAAGTTTCGTCGTCAGTTTGGTCGATTATCCGTCGATCCCTTTGATCGCTAATATAACGAAAGTCGCTCTCGAAGGATATACCGCGATGCCGAATACTGCTATGTTGGAGTTGAGTCGTCAGGTAACATCTTTCGCTACTTTCTGTATAGCTGAGGCCCTTTATTAGTTAGGCTGAAGCCCCCCTAACTAGTTAATCCCCTTTTTTTAAACTGGTTAATCCCCCTTTTTTTAAAACTAGGTTATCCCTTTTTTTAACTAGTTAATCCCCTTTTTTTAAAATAGTTAGGTAATCCTCTTTTTTTTAAACTAGTTATTCCTCTTTTTTTTAACTAGTAAATCCCCTTTTTTTTAACTAGTTAGTGCTTTTTTTTAAACTAGTTAATCCCCCTTTTTTAAACTAGTTAATCCCCCTTTTTTAACTAGTTAATCCCCCTTTTTTAAACTAGTTAATCCCCTTTTTTTAACTAGTTAATCCCCTTTTTTAACTAGTTAATCCCCCCTTTTTAACTAGTTAATCACCTTTTTAACTAGTTAATCCCCTTTTTAACTAGTTAATCACCTTTTTAACTAGTTAATCCCCTTTTTAACTAGTTAATCCCCTTTTTTAAAATAGTTAATCACCCCTTTTTTAACTAGTTATTGCTTTTGTTATAACTAGTTAATCCCTTTTTTAACTAGTTAATCCTTTTTTAAAATTAGCTAATCCCCTTTTTAACTAGTTAATCCCCCTTTCTTTTAAAAACTAGGTTATCCCTTTTTTTAATTAGTAAATCCCCTTTTTTTTAATTAGTTAATCCCTTTTTTTTAAAAAATAGTTAATCCTCTTTTTTCAAATAGTTAATCCTCTTTTTTAAAACTAGTTAATCCTCTTTTTTTAAACTAGTTAATCCTCTTTTTTCAAATAGTTAATCCTCTTTTTTAAAACTAGTTAATCCTCTTTTTTAAAACTAGTTAATCCTCTTTTTTAAAACTAGTTAATCCTCTTTTTTTAAACTAGTTAATCCTCTTTTTTTAAACTAGTTAATCCTCTTTTTTTAAACTAGTTAATCCCCCCTTTTTTAACTAGTTAGTGCTTTTTTAAAACTAGTTAATACCCCTTTTTTAACTAGTTAGTGCTTGTTTTATAACCAGTTAATCCCCCCTTTTTTTAAAACTAGGTTATCCCTTTTTATAACTAGTTAATCCCTTTTTTAACGAGTTAATCCTTTTTTTTTAAACTAGTTAATCCCCTTTTTAACTAGTTAATCCCCTTTTTTTAAACTAGTTAATCCCCCTTTCTTTTAAAAATTAGGTTATCCCTTTTTTTAATTAGTAAATCACGTTTTTTGAATAGTTAATCCGCTAACGTCCTGATGTTATTAAACTGAGATAGAACCCCATTTATAACTAGCTAGTGTCTTTTTTTAACAAATAGCTTAATCCTCTCTCTCAAACTAGTATAATCCTTCTTTTTAAAACTAGTTAATCCTCTTTTTTTAAACTAGTTAATCCTCTTTTTTTTAAACTAGTTAATCCCCCTTTTTTAACTAGTTAGTGCTTTTTTTAAAACTAGATAACCCCCATTTTATAACTAGTTAGTGTTTTTTTTAATAACTAGTTAATCCCTTATTTAACTAGTTAATCCCCCCTTTTTAGCGGATTTTTTTAAAACTAGGTTACCTATCCCTTTTTTAAACTAGTTAATCCTCTTTTTTTAAACTAGTTAATCCCCCTTTTTTAACTAGTTAGTGCTTTTTTTAAAACTAGATAACCCCCATTTTATAACTAGTTAGTGTTTTTTTTAATAACTAGTTAATCCCTTTTTTAACTAGTTACATCTCTTTTTAGCGTGATAAACTAGGTTACCTATCCTTTTATCCTCAAATACTAGTTAATCCTCTCTCTAACTAGTAATCCCCTTTCTTTAACGCCAGTTAGTGC
The DNA here is from genome assembly GCA_018703685.1 of Orius laevigatus. Classification (NCBI taxonomy): domain Eukaryota; kingdom Metazoa; phylum Arthropoda; class Insecta; order Hemiptera; family Anthocoridae; genus Orius; species Orius laevigatus. The sequence continues at coordinate 28,546 of JAGWEN010001154.1, forward strand.
TTTTTTGTTAAAACTAGATAACCCCATTTTAGTAACTAGTTAGTGTTTTTTTTAATGACTAGGTAATCCCTTTTTAGACTAGTTAAGTCCTCCCCTTTTTAGCGATAAACTAGGTTACCTATACCACCTTTTTTAGAACTCCCAGTTAATCCCCTATTAACTAGTAGTGCTAAAAATACTTGTTATCCCCCCTTTTATTTTAACTAGTTAGTGCTTTTTTTTATAACTAGTTAATCCCCCCCTTTTTTAACTAGTTAGTGCTGTTTTTTATAACTAGTTAATCCCTTTTTTAGCTAGTTAATCCTTTATTTAAAATAGTTAATCGCTTTTTTGAAACTTGTTCATCCCCTTCTTTAACTATTTAATCCCTTTAACTAGTTTAACCAAATATTTAACTAGTTTAACCAAATATTTAACTAGTTTAACCAAATATATAACTAGTTTAACCAAATATTTAACTAGTTTAACCAAATATTTAACTGGTTTAACCAATTATTTAACTGGTTTAACCAAATATTTAACTGGTTTAACCAGTATTTACTGGTTTAACTAAAGTTATTTAACTGTTGTGACACATTGGATTAACTGGTTTACACCAATATTTAACTGGTTGTAACCAATTATTTAACTGGTTTTATGTTAACACAATTATTTAACTGTTTAACCAACTTATTTTTAACTGGTTAACCAATTATTTAACTGGTTTAACCAATTATTTAACTGGTTTAACCAATTATTTAACTGGTTTAACCAATTATTTAACTAGTTTAACCAATTATTTAACTAGTTTAACCAATTATTTAACTAGTTTAACCAATTATTTAACTAGTTTAACCAATTATTTAACTAGTTTATCAAGCTTTTTAACCAGCTAAACCAGCTTTGTAATCAGATTAAACCAGCTTTTTAACCAGTTTAAACTGCTGTTTAAGCTTTTTGACCAGATTTTTAACCAGTTTAAATGAGCTTTTTAACAGTTTAAACCAGCTTTTTAACTATTTAATCTCCTCATCTAACTAGTTAATCCCCTTATCTAACTAGTTTATCCCTTTTTTAACTAGCTAATCCCCTCATTTAACTAGTTCATCCTATACACTATGTAATCCCTTTAACTAGTCTTTGTTAACACAAAGTTTAACTGGGTTTAACCAAATATTTAACTGGTTTAACCAAATATTTAACTGGTTTAACCAAATATTTAACTGGTTTAACCAAATATTTAACTGGTTTAACCAAATATTTAACTGGTTTAACCAAATATTTAACTAGTGTGTAACAAATATTTTCACTAGTTTAACCAAATATTTAACTAGTTTATCAAGCTTTTTAACCAGCTAAACCAGCTTTGTAATCAGACGTGTGTAAACCAGCTTTTAACCGTTTTTTCTTACAACGCTGCTGTTTAAGCTTTTGACCAGATTTTTAACACAGTTTTAAATGAGCTTTTTACCGTTTTATTTTTTTCTTTTTTTTTTTTTTTTTTTTTTTTAAACCAGCTTTTTAACTATTTAATCTCCTCATCTAACTAGTTAATCCCCTTATCTAACTAGTTTATCCCTTTTTTAACTAGCTAATCCCCTCATTTAACTAGTTCATCCCTTTTTTAACTATTTAATCCCCTTATCTAATTAGTTCATCCCTTTTAGCGAATTTTTTTAACTAGCTAATCCCCTCATCTAAATAGTTAATCCCCTCATCTAACTAGTTCGTCCCTTTTTTAACTAGCTAATCCCTTCATCTAACTAGTTAATCCCCTCATCTAACAAGTTAACCCCCTCTTTTAACGAGTTAATTCCCTCATCTAACTATTTAATCCCTTTTTTTAACGAGTTAATCCCCTTTTTTTGTAACTATTTAAATTTAATCCCCTTTTATTTTTTATTTATTTTTATTTTTTATTTTTTTTTTTGCTTGTCTTAGCTGTACGTGATGTTCTGCAAGTCGCCTCCGCACCGAGAACTCCTCACCGACCTAATAAGGACCGTCTCGGACAAAACGATGTCTTTAGCGATGAACAACAAAGCGTCAAGTTTTTCGGACGTCATGCAACTTTATTTCAATCTTATGAACACGATAGCGAAACGTAGCGCCGCATTATTGGAAGCGACCATCGATCTCGACAACCTTTTCAGTTTCGGTAACAAAATTAGTTAACGCTAGATTTGACATTTGTTTTAGCGATCGCCGCTTTGAATCTGCCGGAGCATCCGACGGTGAATGCGTCATGTCAGTTGATAACGACGATGGTAGTCCAGTCTGGTAACTTCCAGACGGGCTCTTCGGTGGTCGAGAGCAAAGGGAAAAGTCTGGTGGTGACCATTTTGAAATGCTTAGGGAGCGACTCGACACCTCGATCTTCGCTCAATCCGCTAGCGGACGTCCTCTGCTCGCTCAATAAGACGACGACGACCGCGCTCGCTCGATGGCTCCAGTCTGCTTTGTCGACTCCGAATTTCCCGACCGAGAAAGCGACGCCCGTAGCGAAAACCGCTTTCGTCCGAGCGGTCCTTCGAGAGCGAGTTGCCAACGACCGACTCCACGAAGCCGTCAAAGAATTCTCGTTCATTTGTCGAGGAATAGTCCAATACAATGCGTCCGCATCATAAATACCATATAATGCTCGCAGAATGTACATAATCGTGTATATATTGTGTAAATAAATTTTAATTTTATTATGTTTACTCTATGCCTTACCTTTTGCGGAGGGGCCTCCTCTAAAACTGTGGAGGGGCCGTCTCATAATTTAGGGAGGGCCCCCTTTTTAATTGCCTAGGGGGCTCCCCTTTTCACCCTTAATTTCTTTTTATCTAGTTAATCGACTTTTTATTTAGTTAATCCCTTACTTATGTGGTTTATCCCCGTTCTATCTAGTTTATCCCCTTTCTATCTATTTTATCCCTTTCTATCTAGTTAATCCCCCTTATTATTTAACTAGTTAATCCCCCCTTTTTATTTAACTAGTTAATCCCCCCTTTGTATTTAACTATTTAATCCCCCCTTTTTATTTAACTAGTTAATCCCCCTTTTTATTTAACTAGTTAATCCCCCTTTTTATTTAACTAGTTAATCCCCCCTTTTTAACTAGTTAATCCCCTTTTTATTTAACTAGTTAATCCCCTTTTTATTTAACTAGTTAATCCCCTTTTTATTTAACTAGTTAATCCCCTTTTTATTTAACTAGTTAATCCCCTTTTTATTTAACTAGTTAATCCCCTTTTTATTTAACTAGTTAATCCCCCTTTTTTAGCTAGTTAATGGACTCTTTATTTAGTTAATCCCCTACTTAAGTGGTTAATGCCCTACTTATGTGGTTAATCCCCTTTCTATCTAGTTAATCCCCCTTTTTATTTAACTAGTTAATCCCCCCTTTGTATTTAACTAGTTAATCCCCCCTTTTTATTTAACTAGTTAATCCCCCTTTTATTTAACTAGTTAATCCCCCTTCTTTAACTAGTTAATCCCCCCTTTTAACTAGTTAATCCCCCCTTTTAACTAGTTAATCCCCCCTTTTTATTTAACTAGTTAATCCCCCTTTTTATTTAACTAGTTAATCCCCAATTTTAGCTAGTTAATCCCCATTTTAGCTAGTTAATCCATGTTTTAACTAGTTAATCCCCTGCTTTAACTAGTTAATCCCCCTTTCTAACTAGTTAATCCCCCTTTCTACTAGTTAATCCCCCCTTTCTAACTAGTTAATCCCCCCTTTTAACTAGTTAATCCCCCTTTTAACTAGTTAATCCCCCTTTTTTAACTAGTTAATCCCCCCTTTTAACTAGTTAATCCCCCTTTTTATTTAACTAGTTAATCCCCCTTTTTAAATAGTTAATCCCCATTATAACTTGTTAATCCCCTTTAACTGGTTAATCCCCTTTTAACTGTTAATCCCCTTTTAACTAGTTAATCCCCCCTTTTTATTTACTAGTTAATCCCCTGTTTTAACTAGTTAATCCCCTGTTTTAACTAGTTAATCCGCTGTTTTAACTAGTTAATCCCCTTTTTTAACTAGTTAATCCCCTGTTTTAACTAGTTAATCCCCTGTTTTAACTAGTTAATCCCCTGTTTTAACTAGTTAATCCCCTGTTTTAACTAGTTAATCCCCTTTTATCTAGTTAATCCCCCTTGATTAGCTAGTTAATCCCCCTTGATTAGCTAGTTAATCCCCCTTGATTAGCTAGTTAATCCCCCTTGATTAGCTAGTTAATCCCCCTTGATTAGCTAGTTAATCCCCCTTGATTAGCTAGTTAATCCCCCCTTTTTATACTAGTTAATCCCTTTTATAACGAGTTAATCCCCTTTTAACTAGTTAATCCCCTTGTAACTAGTTAATCCCCCTTTTTAATCCTTTTAACTAGTTAATCCCCTTTTACTAGTTAATCCCCCTTGATTAGCTAGTTAATCCCCCTTGATTAACTAGTTAATCCCCCTTTTAACTAGTTAATCCCCCTTTAACTAGTTAATCCCCCTTTTAACTAGTTAATCCCCCTTTTAACTAGTTAATCCCCCTTTTAACTAGTTAATCCCCCCTTTTATTTAACCAGTTAATCCCCCCTTTTATTTAACTAGTTAATCCCCCCTTTTATTTAACCAGTTAATCCCCCTTTTTATTTAACTAGTTAATCCCCCTTTTAACTAGTTAATCCCCCTTTTAACTAGTTAATCCCCCTTTTAACTAGTTAATCCCCCTTTTAACTAGTTAATCCCCCTTTTAACTAGTTAATCCCCCTTTTAACTAGTTAATCCCCCTTTTTAAACTAGTTAATCCCCCCTTCTAACTAGTTAATCCCCCTTTTAACTAGTTAATCCCCCTTTTTAAACTAGTTAATCCCTTTTCTAACCTGTTAAACCCCCTTTTTTTTAAAACTAGTTAATCCCCTTTTCTTAACTAGTTAATCCCCTATTTTAACAAGTTAATCCCTTTTTTAACTAGTTAATCCCTTTTTTAACTAGTTAATCCCTTTTTAACTAGTTAATCCCCTTTTTAACTAGTTAATCCCCCTTTTAACTAGTTAATCCCCCCTTTTAACTAGTTAATCCCCCTTTTAACTAGTTAATCCCCCCTTTTAACTAGTTAATCCCCCCTTTTAACTAGTTAATCCCCCTTTTAACTAGTTAATCCCCCTTTTAACTAGTTAATCCCCCCTTTTAACTAGTTAATCCCCCCTTTTAACTAGTTAATCCCCCCTTTTAACTAGTTAATCCCCCCTTTTAACTAGTTAATCCCCCCTTTTAACTAGTTAATCCCCCCTTTTAACTAGTTAATCCCCCTTTTAACTAGTTAATCCCCCTTTTAACTAGTTAATCCCCCTTTTAACTAGTTAATCCCCCCTTTTAACTAGTTAATCCCTACTTTTAACTAGTTAATCCCCCCTTTTAACTAGTTAATCCCCCCTTTTAACTGCTAAGGTTCAAGGAAGGAAATAGTACAAAACAAAATAATATTCAATATAATTTTTTTAATTTTTTTTTCCTCATTTGAAAAAAGGGCATTTTTTGGAAAACCCTTTAAAACTGAACAAGAATTAAGGTTTACAATTTTGCCAATTTTTTTAACTTCTTTTTTTTCTTCTCTGGGGTGATTTATATACATTTACAATAAATTTTCTTCTAGAAACAACAAAGATGGCGATGACGTCATCTAATAACCTCTCCCGAGGTTATACCGCCATTTTTATATTTATATACAGGGTAAGCTCGCGCCGATTTCTATAAGAAAACACAAAAAATGAGGGAGTGATCAGGAAATTTCTTTAACTTCTAAACATCGAAAAAATTAATTAATTTTTCTAACTTTTACACAATTTTTCTATTCACAATATATAAAGTTTTGGGAGGGAAGGGATGTGTTTATATATATACCAGTGTATGTACAGAAGAAGGTTTTTTTTTATATATATATATAATATATAATTCTTATATATTAAAATTTTGGTAACACTCACAATAAAACACAAGATGGCCGCCAGGGCTATCTTATCAAAATAAAAATAAATAATAAATATCAAAGAAACGTCCAAATTCGTAAAACACGGGGAAAAGAAAATTTTCTCCATAATATGACGTCACGTGACGTCACAACTCAATGTGACGTCATAGGGCGTCACAAAATGAAAAGTTTTGTGCTTCTAGTAAACATATGACGTTTCTATTGTTAATAACACTTTGGTTATAGTTTAAAAAAACAAAAGTTGATAAACTGGTCGAATGAGGAGCCCAAGGGAAAAACGATGAAAGTCCATTTTTTAGTGCCAGCGAATTAATGGTTGAAAAACTGGTTTTAAAAAATAATTTTTTTTTGTTAATCTCATCGTTTTTTCTCCTGTGTTCCTTAACTTTTTTAATTGGGGTTTTTTTAAATACAATATTTTTCCCCCGATATTTATTTTTGATATATTCGGGCTTTTTTTCATTTTTTTAATATATATTTTTTTTTTTCTCGGGACTAACACTTTTTAGGTGTTTTGACTAGTAAAAACGACAAAAAAGTTGACCCTGCTTTGTTTAATACGCGATATCGCAGCGCGCCTGGTGGACAAAAAACGAACTTGAGCGTTACACTCCCCCTTGCTTCATCTCTTTAAAAAAACCCGTTTTTGTACATTTTAAATGGGAATTTGAACTAAAAAATTGATTTTAAACATTTTTTAAGCTTACTTAGTTCCTTTTTTGCCCTCCAGGCTCGCACGTGAATATCATAAAACCGTGTTTTTATATATTTTTTTAATATTTACAAGAAAATCAATAAAATGAATATCCCAATGTTAGAAAAATAAAAGGGGATTTTTTCATGATAGTCTTTTATCTTTTCCCTGGCGGAGATTGAGGCGTCCAGCGCTTTCGATGTCCGCTCCAGGGAAAAAGAAAAAAAAAATTTTAAATAATAACGAGATTCAAGATTTTTGGGTCATAAAAAATAAGTAATAACTTACTGGGGGAAGCTCATAAGAAGACGTGGAGGTTATAACCTCAAAAAATTTAAAATAACCTCGTTTTTTGGTCCTTTATAAAAGAAAGAAAAAAAAAACGGAAAAAAGAAAATTTTAAAAATATTTAGTTTTTTCTTCTTTTCGCCTAAAAAATATATTTTTATAATTTTTTTTTTGGTTTTTTTTGTTTATTTTTAAATTTTTTTTTGTTGTTTTCTATGTTTCTTTTGGCTTTTGGCTGATTTATTTGAACCTCCACCAAAGATGTATCTGAAAAAAAAAAGAACAAAAAGGACGATTAATTCATTTTTCTCGTCAAAATCACTTTTTTAGCAACATTTCCCACTGGTTAGCTAGAATACCTCTTTTTAACAAGTTAATCCCCTTTTTATATAACTAGTTCCCTTTTTATTTAACTAGTTAATCCCCTTTTATAACTAGTTAATCCCTTTTTTAACTAGGTAATACCTTTTTTTTAACTAGGTAATACCTTTTTATAACTAGTTAATACCTTTTTTTTAACTAGTTAATTAGCCTTTTTTTTAACTGGTTGAGTCCCATTGTTTTATTAGCTTAGTCTCCTTTTATTTTATTCTAGTAATCCTCGTTTTTTAGGTTAATTCCTTTTTTTTCTTTGTCAAGGTTTATATGCCGTTTTTCTATCTAGGTTTTTCATTTTTTTTTAACCAGTTAATCCCTTTTTTAGGATACCTCTTTCATACGTAGTTATTAATCCCTTTTATCTATTTATTTAACTTAGGTAAAACTAGTTAATACGCTTTTGCACTGTATTAGTGTAATTCCCTTTGTGTATCTAGTTAATCCACTCATTTATCTATTTAATCCCCTTTTTTATCTAGTTAATTCCCTTTTTTATCCAGTTAATCCCTTTTATCTAGTTAATCCTTTATTTAGACCTAGGGTACTACTTGAATCCCTTGTTTTTATTAGTTAAATCCCTTTTTAATTATGTATAGGTTAATCCCCATTTTTTAATGCTTACTTAATCCCTTTCTTACCTTAGCTTGAATCTTTTTTTCTTTCGCTATTAGAGTACACACCTAGCTGCTAAATCCCCTTTTTTACCTACTTAATCCCCTTTTTATCTACTTAATCCCCTTTTTATCAAGTTAATCCTTTTATTAAATTAGTTAATCCCCTTTTTTATCTAGTTAATCCTTTTTTTTAAATAAGTTAATCCCCTTTTTACCCAGTTTATCCTTTTTTTAAATAAGTTAATCCCCTTTTTATCTACTTAATCCAGTTTGTTAACAAAATTAGTAATCCGTCCGTCCTTCTTTTTATCGATGTTAATCCTTTTTTTAACTAGGTATCCTAGGTAATCCCCTATTTCGCAGTTGGTGTATTTGGAATAGTTATCCCTCTGTTTGTAGGTAGTTAATCCACTAGTTACCTTTTTAGTCTAGTTAATTAAAAAGAAAAATCCAACTTTTTATCTAGTTAATCCCACTTTTTCTTCGAGGTAATCTCTTGGTTATACCTAGCTTAGTTCGACTGCGGCTTTTTTTTTTTTTTTCTTTTGGTTACCATTCTCTTGGATCGTTAATCCCCATTTTTATACTAGTTAATCCCCTTTTTTATCTACTTAATCCGCCTTTTCTATCTAGCGCAATCCGTTCGACGAGTAAGTGTATGTACCCTATTTAACTCCCTTGTTTAGTTGGCTTATTTAGGATAGTTTTCATCCCTCTTTGTAGGTAGTTAATGCCGTGATGTATGCAAGTCTTTAATTAGTTAAATTAACGATTTTATCTAGTTATCCCTTTTTCGCGACCGTTAATCTGTACTCTTGGTTTGTAGCTAGGTTGGTACCATCTTGGATAGTTAATACCCCATTTCTTTAGCCTGTAATTCTTCCTTTTAGACTATTTAATCCCTCTTTGTTAGCTATTTGAATAACTTTTTTTTGGGTATGTTAATCCCCATTTTTAGGCTGCACCAACAAGACGAACATATGCATAAACATCACACCATAAGAATTACTGTACTGAATTTTTCAATGAATTTACCTTTTGTGTAATTGTGTGGAAAAATATTTTGCGAATGACGAAAAACTCACATCGGATGAGGATTCGTCGTTTTCGCTTCTTCACGAGCGTAACCTTGAATAACCTGGGTCTTCGTCGATGACCTTTTTTGCCGTCGTCGTCATCGTCATCGAGGCACCATCGAGCGCTGGATGGACTCGCGCGGTATCATACCCTTTAGAGAAAAAGACGAGAAAAACTCATGGATTTTATTTGCAAACAAATATCTTTTTGTATTTTCTTGAAATTCTATTTCGTTAGTCTTCGTATTTATCGAGCTTTGTTTCTCCTGTGAAGAAATTTTCGTGTTTTTAAATTGTAATAAAATTGTGGCAATTGACTCTGGTGGGACCAGCGCGA